>JAIUZE010016883.1:0-16959 GCA_022085475.1 Heliosperma pusillum
TAGCCCTGCTGCAGCAACAAGTAGGAAGCTCTTCCCAATCCAAGGAACATGTCAACGTCACTAACCACGTAGTGGTATGTGAGACATGTGGGGTTGGAGGACACAGTTTTCAAGAATATAGAAGTTTGCTAGAGCAAGTCAATGCCTATCAACCATATAGGCAGGGCAATGCTTTCTCAAACTTCTATAACGAGAACACAAAGAACCATCCTTTTCTGTCCTAAAAAAGCACCAACATCCAAAACCCCCACCATCAGATTCAACAACCATTCATACCACATCAACAGAAGCCTTACAATCCACCTGGTTTTCTAAACCAGAGACCTTCATTACAACCTAAATTCAATCAACCTTACCAACACCAACCTCAACACCAACCACCCCAAAATCAAAGCCAACCCAATGAATCAAGCTTGAGCAAAATTGAATCCCTGCTTCTCCAAGTTGTTCAAAAACAAGATTCAATGTTTGCTCAACTTCAAAAGAGTGATCAAGCTCAAAGTACCGCCATCAAGATGCTTGAAACTCAAATGGCCCAATTGACTGCCTCTAATGCTCAAAGAAAACAAGGCCAACTCCCATCTCACGGTGAGCAACCGAGGGACACTGCTAATGCTATCACCCTTAGGAGTGGTACCACTTATAAAGAACCTCAGCAACCCAAAGAACCAATAGTTGAGCCTACACAAGTAGAGAGCCAAAAAGATTCTCAACCATCCACCGCTAAGAAAGCGGAAAACAAACCTGAAAAGAAGGATGAACCTGAGAAGGAACCCATCGAAATATTTCCATTTCCCCAACGTTTGAGGAGAAATCATAAGGAAACCCAGTTTAGTAAATTCATGGAAGTAGTCAAAAACCTCCAAGTTACGGTTCCCTTCACTGAACTAATCACTCAAATCCCTTCTTACACGAAATTCGTGAAGGATATCTTAACTAAGAAGAGGACTTTAGATGATGTTGAAATCATAGCATTCACAGTTGAATGCAGTGCTTTATTGCAAAATAAGTCCCCTCCTAAGTTAAAGGATCCTGGTAGTTTCTCTATCCCGTGCACTATAGGCACCTACACAATTGATAAAGCTTTATGCGATCTAGGTGCAAGTGTAAGCGTCATTCCCTATTCCATCTGCGAAAAGTTAAATATGGGAATTCTCAAATGCACCAGTATCACTCTGCAAATGGTAGACCGTTCTCTAAAACAACCTATGGGAGTTCTAGAAGATGTGCCTGTCAAAGTAGGAAGATTTTTCATTCCCGTCGATTTCATTGTGCTAGACATGACTGAAGATTCGCAAATCCCTATCATTTTAGGAAGACCATTTTTACACACTGCGGGAGCAGTAATCGATGTCAAGAATGGAAAACTGACACTAGTAATAGGTGACGATAAAGTCACCTATAACTTAAACAGTGCAATGAAAAGCCCTATGCTTGAAGAGCCTTGCTGTTTCCTTGATATTGTCGACTCAATTATTGATGAATCTCTGTATCCATCAATAATCGAGGATCCTTTAGAAGCAATCTTGTTGCTAGAGGATATCTCGGAGAATGACAATTTCGAGATCAGTGAGCTGGAAAAGGACTTGACTGGAAAAGAGATACCGTCTGAAGAAGTTGAAGAGTTCATAAGCTTAATCGATACTCCTGCTAAGGCAGAAGTACATAAACCTGAACTTAAACCTCTTCCTTCAAATATAAAATATGCCTTTTTAAATGAATTTGAACATTGCTCAGTCATAGTGAGTGCTCTCCTAGATGAAAATCAGTTAAACTCACTATTGACTATTTTGAAAAAGCATAAAAAGGCAAAGGTTACAAACTTGAAGATTTGACTCGCATAAGCCCTGACTTTTGCATGCATAGAATCAACTTAGAAGAAGGCCAAAACCCTTGCGTTCAAGGTCAACGCCGTCTTAATCCCAACATGCAATAAGTAGATAAAACTGAAGTTATGAAATTGCTAGATGCTGGCATAATCTATGCAATCTCTGACTCGAAATGGGTTAGCCATGTTCAAGTTTTTCCCAAGAAAGGAGGAACAACAGTAGTCGAAAATGAAAAGAATGAACTCATCCCCACAAGGATTGTGACGGGATGGCGTATGTGTATTGACTACATGAAATTGAATCAATCAACTAGAAAAGATCACTATCCTCTGCCCTTCATTGATCAGATGCTAGAGAGGTTAGCCTGTCACAAATACTTCTGCTATCTAGATGGTTACTCAGGATTTTTCCAAATTCCTATCCACCCTGAGGACCAAGAGAAAACCACCTTCACTTGTCCCTATGGTACTTTCGCTTATCGCAGAATGCCATTTGACTTGTGTAATGCACCTGCCACTTTCCAGAGATGCATGACGAGTATCTTTTCAAATATTGTTGAATCTATCATGGAAGTATTTATGGACGACTTTAGCGTCTATGGCATTTCCTTCGATAATTGTTTGACAAATCTATCTAGAGTTCTAAAACGCTGTGAAGAAGTCGACCTTGTTCTCAATTGGGAAAAGTGTCACTTCATGGTGAACGAAGGTGTAGTTTTAGGACACATCATTTCTGAGAGAGGTATAGAAGTGGATCGAGCTAAGATCCAAGTTATTGAACAACTGCCACCACCAGCTAATGTAAAAGAAATCAGGAGTTTCCTTGGCCACGCCGGTTTTTACTGACGGTTTATAAAAGATTTTTCAAAAATAGCCAAGCCCCTGACTGAGCTCCTTTTCAAGGATGCACCTTTTAATTTCACAAAGGAATGCCTTGAGGCATTCAACAAAATCAAACGCGCTTTAACCACCGCACCTATAATCCAGTCACCTGATTGGAATCTCCAATTTGAACTGAAGTGCGATGCGAGTGATTATGCCGTTGGAGTTGTTTTAGGGCAAAGAAAGGAAAAGTTCCTTCATGCAATTTACTATGCTAGTAAAACCTTAGATCCTGCCCAAATCAACTATGCCACCACTGAGAAAGAACTTCTCGCCATTGTCTATGCCTTAGACAAATTCCGTTCGTACCTTATAAAATCTAAAGTCATTGTCTATACTGACCATGCTGCCTTGAAATATATGCTTTCAAAGAAAGAGGCAAAACCTAGACTTATTCGATGGATCTTACTCCTTCAAGAGCTTGATCTAGAGATCCGGGATAAGAAAGGAGCAGAAAATGTAGTCGCTGACCACCTCTCAAGGATAAGAGTAACTGAAATAGGAATACCAACGCCAATTAATAATTCATTCGCTGATGATTCATTAATGGCAATTACGGACTCTTCTCCTTGGTATGCTGATATTGGCAATTTTCTTGTCAGTCGCCAGCTACCCTCTGACCTTTCTTATAACCAAAGAAAGAGATTTTTGCATGATGCAAAATTCTTTGTTTGGGATGACCCCTATCTTTTCAAGCAGTGTTCAGATGGTCTGTATCGACGATGTATCCCCCAGTGGGAAGTTAAAGGAGTTTTACAAGGATGTCACTCATCTGCTTATGGTGGTCATCATGGTCCGTCCAAGACCGTAGCCAATGTCTTACAATCCGGGTTTTTCTGGCCCTCGATGTTTAAAGATTCCAAAGACTTTGTTATGGCTTGTGACGCTTGTCAACGAATAGGTCAAATATCCAAGAGACATGAAATGCCTCAAAACGGCATATTGGAAGTCGAAATATTCGATGTCTGGGGTATTGACTATCAAGGACCATTTCCCTCTTCTAATGGAAATCGTTATATTCTAGTCGCTGTCGACTATGTTTCGAAGTGGGTAGAAGCAATTGCCACTCCCACCAATGATGCTAGAGCTGTGGTACGACTATTTAAGAAGATCATCTTTCCGCGTTTTGGTGTACCCAGAGCCGTGATAAGTGATCGAGGAACTCATTTCGGAGAAAAGCAGTTAGACACTCTTCTTTCCAAGTATGGTGTGTATCACAGACGAGGTTTAGCCTACCATCCTCAGACCATCGGTCAAGTAGAAGTCTCAAGCAGAGAGCTCAAAACAATTCTTCAGAAAGTAGTCTCAAGATCTAGAACCGATTGGAGTAATAAGTTCGATGACACCTTATGGGCTTATCGCACAGCTTTCAAAACCCCGATTGGAACATCTCCCTATCGCTTGGTTTATGGAAAGGCCTGTCATCTTCCTGTCGAGTTAGAGTACAAAGCTTACTGGGCTATCAAAGAACTCAACTTAGACACTAAGCTTAGCGCTGATAGACGACTTTTGCAACTCAATGAGCTAGAAGAATTTCGTTTGCAAGCTTATGAGAATTCTAGGATCTATAAAGAGAAAACGAAGCGTTGGCACGACAAGAGGATAATTAAAAAAGAATTTAATGTCGGTGACCAAGTACTTCTTTTCAACTCCCGTTTGAAAATTTTTCCGGGAAAACTTCGATCACGATGGTCTGGACCATTCACTGTCACATATGTGAGCAAATATGGCTATGTGGAACTAATGACTAGCAATGGTGAAAAATTCAAAGTCAATGGACACAGACTGAAACTCTACTATAGCAATTCTATCATCGGATGCTTAGATATTGTCTATATGGAGCGTCAATCCCCAACCCAATGATTTCATAGAAGAATTCGTCGAGCGAGACGTTAAACCAGCGCTTCTCGGGAGGCAACCCGTGTTTCTTTCTTTTTGCATTTTATTTTTGCTTTCCCTTTTTCGTTGTTTTGTTAGATTTACTTTGCAGATGAAAGAGTTTTTGAAGAATCTATAAAGACCTTCCTTGTCAAGTCCAAAAGACTAGCTTGGGGGAGTCCGCGCTCACTAGTAAGCTTCATTCTTCTTTCATTTTTCCTTTTACCCTTCTTCCCATTAAGCATCTCGTTGCATATTTAGTCTTTGTGCTCACATTGAGGACAATGTGATGTTTAGCTTGGGGGAGGGATTGCATTTTCCCATTTTGCATTTTAGTTGTTTATATTTTTCAAATTTTGAATAAGAAAAGAGAAAATTTTAAAATTTTGAACACAATTGAATGCTTTTCATGCTTTGCTTGCTTGTTTACTATGCTATCATATTACATTTCCCAAACTTAGAGCTTTCAAAAGATAATGATTCAATATTTATTGAATTATGCATACATGGGGAAGTCTTGTACACAGTAGGCATAGAATGAATCTATAGATGAGTACGCTTGATCTTGACATTTGGCAAGTTACATATATTGTAAGGTAGAACCTCCTTAGGCTGGTACATCTATACCCAGTCTCATTTAGGTGTGTGTAGTTCTCCTTGTGATGTGTGTCATGTCAAAACGCATAAGTATGGTTCTCATTTTATTCCTATAAGCATTGCATTCACGATTCACTATGATTTGAAGCCTTTTTCACTTTAAATTGCCACTCAAATTAGCCCCTTCATACAAATGCTTCACAAAAATAATAGCTACATACAAAAACTGCCTACCTTTTGAGCTAGTAGCTAGACCATGGTGTATGGGTGCTCTTTTGAGAAGATTTCGTCCTTCATGTCAAAGTGAATTTGGGAGAACGAAAATGTTCAAAAAGTGAAGTTATGTTCAAAAGAAAAAAAAATGAAACAGAAAAAAGAAAAAATGAAAAAAAAAAGAGAAAAAAAAATCGACAGAAAAAAGAAATAAAAGAAGAAGTTGTCAGTATCTCCTCAAATTGTCAAATAAATAGAAGGAGTTTACCCTTGTGTTTCGTGCGTAATAAGCCAATCCGTTCACTCTGGCTTCGTTTTTCGTCTTTTGGGAATTAACCGAAAGTTTGGATTGAGTATTCATTTATCATTGGTCAGTTGCTAGCTCATTCTAACCTTCACATGACCATAACTGTTTGTCCACCTTTCACCCATTTCCCAAAGCCTTCTTCATATCTTTTTCCGGCTTCTTTTCTATGCGCATTGTGATCTTTGACTTGTGTTTTGAATTGTTTACCATATTAGATTGCGGACACATTTTCATAAGTCGTAGATAGGTGAGTGTCTCAAAAACATTTACACATAAAGAAATCACCTTTTACATACAATGAGTTTTCGAGTGTGCCGTGAGAGTCCATTTGTCAAAAGATCATGCAAGAGCCGAAAATTCTATAGTGAAAATCTTTGTGCTACGCCGTTATATAAATCTCAGCCATGTTTATGTATCATTCTTGCCCACGTTGTTTTTGGGTTATGATTCATTATGTTTCCAAAGTTTTACGTTGAGATTTGTTTCTTGATGGTATAGTAGCCAATACTTTCAACCCTTGTCCTGGTATTGTTTGCTATGTTTGCTTGAGGACAAGCAAAGGTTTAGCTTGGGGGAGTTTGATAAGTGAATATTTGTATGATTTTAACCCCCATTTTAGCTCGGTCTTGTAAGTCATTTGTGCTTTGTTAAGCCATTTTATGAGCTAATATCGTCTTCTAGGCGAATTCCTATGTTCTAACATGTTTTGTAGGGAAAGTGACGTTTCTACGCCCTTTTTCTATATTTCCGAGCATTTGCCTAGAACCCGACGATTTGAAGAAGCAAGCTTGACCATGTCAAAGGCATTTCAAGGAAGTTCACTAATTCAAAAGAGAGAAGAAGTAAAGACGATGTCGCAGTTGTCGGAAGATCAATCAGTTGGGCGAAGAATTCATCGCTTTACATCAAATCCTATCAACAAACCCGACTCAAGAGGTCAAGGGGGATGATGAAAGTCAAGTCATGAGCAAAGGGAGATGAAACGAGAGTCAAAGCTTCCAGACAACTTACCCGATCGGGTAAGTGTGTACCCGATCGGGGATCTTGCTGCTTCGAGCAAATTGCTTCAACTTCCTCCTTTTGTCCTATATGTTCAATGCTCGACCCCTTCCCCACGAAACCCTAATGCTATATAAAGGATGCTCCAGCCACACAATTCACATCATCTCATCACACAATCCTCTTCTCACATCTTTTTTACATCCTCCTTAGAATAATCTTTTCTCTTCTCTTTAGTTTAGAAATTCTAGTTTAGATTATTTTCTTCTTCTTTTTATCTTTAGTTCTTAGTTTATTTCGGTCCTTTCTACATCAAAACCTTTGTTTAGATCGATAAGAACTTCAATCTTTGTAATCTACTTTGTTGGGTTCAAGTGTTGTAATTCAAGGAACGATTATTCTATGCAAGGGATTTCTATTATTGTTATCACTTTCGTTGTTGATCGTCACCTAGGTATTTCTATTTTATCCTTTGTTTAATGTCCTTATTGTTTTCTATTTTGATTGTTATTTTCCATACATATTATCTTAGATTCATTTTTGTGTTGTTATAATCGTAGTTTCATTTCTTAGATTATCAATTAGCGTCGTTATTATCGCCACATAGAGAGTCCTAAATTATTGTAAACATGTCTATCCTAGTTTCCATTATCACCATCATCTTAGTTATAAACATTATCATGAGTGAGTAGTCACCTTTCTAGGGTGTAGGGTAGCCATGTTAGATTGATTAAAAGATGATAATTGGATAAAAGACATTGTGCTTTTAAAACATTGTGTCTATGCATGTTTGGACTATAACGATAGTTGACGATTCCTGATCAAAATCATTGACTAGCATGGAATTCTTTTCCAAGGTAGAGATACGCGAATTGAATAGACAAAGCATGACATGGTGGATTAAGACCTAGTAAATTGCCTAAAAGCCTGCTAGACCATCTGATCTATGATTGTAATGAAACATCATTCTTACGAACTGACAATGAATTATTTGCATGTCCTAAATCCAATTTCATCAATATGTCAATCTACATGTGTGAACCTATTCCCTAGATGCTTTTCATTATTGTTAAATAATCATTTGCTTTATTGTTTTCGTTTCCATTTGCTTTTATTTTGTTTTCATTTATGCCTTTTATTTGTTAGACATCATAATCCCAAAACCCAGAAACTCGTTAGATAAAACTCAATTGCGCACATTTCACATTCTATAGGAAACACCATCTCCCAGAGGATCGACCCCTACTTCCCTAATTACATTAATTTGTTATTAGCCTAGTCTGGGTAATTTATCTTTGTATCGGGCATGCGACAGGCCGGATCAATAGTCTATTTCCCACACATCAAACATTTCCACCTCAAGAATCCCCCTTTGGGGCATCTCATTCCTCCAAGAGATGTTGCCGGTGCGTTGACAAGCATCGCAACATTGGACATAGTGCTTAACATCATGGAACATAGAGGGCCAGAAGAACCCGGATTGAAGTATTTTGGCAACGGTCTTGCTTGCCCCATGGTGCCCTCCATAAGGAGAGCAGTTGCATCCTTTCATGATTTCTTCATACTCCCATTGCGGTACACATTTTCTATACATCCCATCTCCACACTCCTTGAACAACAAAGGGTCATCCCAAAAATATCTCTTAGCTTCTAACAAAAACCTCTTCTTTTGATTGTGGTTGATGCCCGGTGGAAGAACACCACCCACAATATAATTGGCGAAGTCCGCAAACCAAGGTGCTTGATTTTGGATGGTTTCATTAATGGCAAAGAGAATATCATCCGGGAATGAATCATTGATAGGCATGTCATCTTTACTTCCATTGTAGCATAGCCGGGACAAGTGGTCCGCCACCGCATTTTCCGCACCCTTCTTATCTCTTATCTCCAAATCAAATTCTTTTAAGAGAAGGATCCATCTAATGAGGCGGGGCTTAGTTTCTTTCTTGGCAAGCAAATATTTAAGTGCGATATGGTCCGTATAAACAATGACCTTGGAGCCAATCAAATATGAACGAAACTTATCAAGAGCATAAACAATAGCAAGAAGCTCTTTTTCCGTTGTTGCATAGTTAACTTGTGTTTCATCAAGGGTTTTTCTAGAATAGTAGATGGCATGCAAAGCTTTGTCCTTCCGTTGGCCAAGAACCGCGCCAACGTCATAATCGCTTGCGTCGCACATCACTTCAAATGGCAATTCCCAATCCGGGGATTGCATGACCGGGGCCGAGATAAGAGCTTCCTTTATCCTAGCAAATGCCTCAACACACTCATTAGTAAAATGGAAAGGGGTATCCTTGAGGAGAAGTTCTGTAAGTGGTTTAGCAATTTTGGAGAAGTCCTTGATGAACCGGCGATAAAAGTCGGCATGACCAAGGAAGCTTCTCACCCCTTTGAGATTTGAAGGTGTGGGTAATTGCTCAATCACTTCCACCTTTGCTTTATCAACTTGGATACCCTTTTCCGCGATAAGATGACCAAGAACTACCCCTTCATTTACCATGAAGTGGCATTTCTCCCAATTCAAAACAAGACTCACTTCTTCACATTTTTCCAACACCAAAGACAAGTTATGCAAGCACAAATCAAAGTCTTTCCCATACACACTAAAATCATCCATAAAAACTTCCATGATAGACTCAATGTAATCGGAAAAAATACTCATCATGCATCTTTGGAATGTAGCCGGGGCATTGCAAAGGCCGAAGGGCATTCTCCTATAGGCAAAAGTGCCATAAGGGCATGTAAATGTGGTCTTAGATTGGTCAATTGGGTCGATTGGGATTTGGAAAAATCCCGAGTATCCATCTAAATAACAAAAATACTTGTTTGAGGCAAGTCTTTCTAGGAGTTGATCAATGAAGGGAAGGGGGAAATGATCCTTTCTTGTTGAGGCATTCAACCTCCTATAATCTATACACATTCTCCATCCCGTCACTACACTAGTAGGCACTAGTTCATCTTTATCATTCTCCACTACCGTGGTACCACCTTTCTTTGGCACCACTTGCACGGGGCTAACCTAATCGGAGTAAGAGATTGGGTAGATGATCCCGGCATCAAGTAGCTTCATGACTTCACCTTTGACTACCTCTTGCAAGGTGGGGTTTAGTCTTCTTTGAGGTTGCCTTCTAGGCTCATGATCATCTTGCATGTGAATTCTATGCATACACAATTCAGGGCTAACCCCCTTCAAATCATCCAAGCTATAACCAATAGCTCTCTCATGTTTTCTCAAAACACACAACAATGCATTCAATTGATTATCATCAAGGTTAGCATTTACGATCAGAGGTTTGCACTTTGACTCATCAAGATAAGCATATACTAAGATAGAAGGAAGGGGTTTAAGAGAAGGAGCTTGTACCTCTACCGCAATATCTACCGCACAAGAGGTTTGGATGATAGACTCGAGTCTTAAACGTTGTTGTTCATCAAGCTCTTCTCCTTCCAAAGTTGCTTCAAGTAAGTCAAACTCAAACCCATGTACCTCCTCCATGATATCCCTTGGCTCCAAAGTCAAGATAGCTTCCAAAGGGTCCCTCATAAAGAAGCTAGGTGTCACTTCTTCAACAAAGGCATCGATGATATCAATGAAATAACAAGATTCTCCAAGATTTGGAGCTTTCATGGCATTTTGCAAGTTGAATGTAATTTTTTCATCTCCCAGCTCAAGGGTTAGCCTCCCGTGTTTCACATTAATCACCAATCCAGCGGTGTGCAAGAATGGCCTCCCGAGAATAATGGGGATTTGAGAATCCTCCGCCATATCAAGAACTATGAAGTCCACCGGAATGAAGAACTTCCCAATTCTAACCGGGACATCCTCCAATACATCCAAAGGTTGCTTTGTAGATCGGTCCGCCATTTGGAGTGTGATGTTTGTGCATTTAAGTTCCCCCATGCCAAGTTTCTCACATATGGAATATGGAATTACACTCACACTAGCTCCCAAATCACACAAGGCCTTGTCAATTTTTAGGTTGCCTATGGTGCATGGGATGGAGAAACTACCCGGATCTTTCAACTTTAGAGGGGTTGGGTTTTGTAAAAAGGCACTACATTCACCGGTAAAGGCCACGGTTTCAACTCCACTCAATGACTTCTTCCTTGTAAGAATGTCTTTCATGAATTTTGCATAGGCGGGAATTTGAGTGATGAGGTCGGTGAATGGAATGGAGACCTCCAAATTCTTGACAATGTCCATGAATTTGCCTAATTGCTTGTCAAGCTTTGTTTTGGCTTGTCTAGAAGGAAAAGGTAGCCTTATCACAATAGGCTCCTCGACCTTCTTGTTCTTTGTTGCCACTTCATCCCTCTTTTCAACAACAACTTGCTCACTTGAAGAGCACTCTTCCTCCTTGTCATCTAATTCAACAACTTCATTTGCAATTGGCCCATCATCTTCTACTTTGTCTCCCTCACCATTATTATCTTCAATTGTCATCTTTGGTCCCTCATAACTCTTTCCACACCTCAAATGTATGGCATTGGCGGTTTTATTTCTAGGTGGGTTACCTTGAGGAGGTAATTGACCTTTTCCCCTAGAGGAACTCCCCGAGGCTATTTGGGTCACTTGAGTTTCAAGCATTTTATTGTGGGCAAGGATGTTATTGATGATTATATCTTTGGCTTGGTTGTCTTTTTGCAATTGGAGAATTGCTTTTTGAATGTCCAAGTTTGGATCTCCAACTTGTGGTTGCATGGGAGGTTGATTTTGTGGTGGTGGGTTGTATTGATTTTGGTTGTATTGTGGTTGATTGTAGGAAGGTTGGTTTTGATTGTATTGTTGTCTTTGAAAGTTTTGTTGATTGTTTCTCATGGGAGGGGCAACATATGGTTGTGGTTGAGGGTTTTGAACATTTTGGCTTTTATATGAGAGATTTGGGTGGTTCTTTGTGTTCTCATTGTAAAAGTTGGAGTAGGGGATTCCTTGCCTATAAGATTGAAAGGCATTCACTTGTTCCACGGATCCTCTACATTCTTGAGAATCATGACCAAATGTTCCACAACATTCACAAACCCCTTGAGGTAAGCTTGGTGCCATTATCATAGCATTCACTTGTTGCATAGGTTGTTGAGTTAATGACCTTTGAGCTTGTTGGAATAGAGCCATTTGTTGGTCCATTTTGAGGTTCATTGCTTCCATATAAGAGCTAAGTTGAGCTCCAAATTCGGCTCCCATTTGGGTGACGGAGCTCACCTCATGCTTTCCCCTAGGAGTTTGCCTTCGCCTTTTAAATTGTGAGTTATGGGCCGCCATCTCTTCTATTTGTGCCCAAGTTTGAGCATCATCTACTTCCGTAAACCTTCCATTTGATCCCATATTCAAGATCCCTCTAGCATCTTCATAAAGTCCATTCCAAAATTGTTGCACCAAGAACCACTCACTCAAACCATGGTGAGGGCAAGAACGAATGATCTCCTTGAATTGGTCTCAAGCTTCATAGAGTGACTCTTCATCCCTTTGCTTGAAGCCGGTTATCTTAGCTCTCAACATATTTGTCTTTTCCGGTGGATAGAACTTTTGATAAAAAGCTAGAGCTAGCTTCTTCCATGAGTCAATACCTAGAGCAACCTTGTCAAGACTCTTCAACCATCGTTTTGCCGCTCCAATAAGAGAGAAAGGAAACAAGACCCATCGAATTTGGTCTTGAGTCACTCCCGTTTGAGAAACGGCATCACAATAATCACAAAAAGTCTCCATGTGTAGATGAGGGTCTTCACTTGGCATACCTCCAAATTGGTTCCTCTCCACCAATTGGATAAAAGCGGTTTTAGCAATGAAATTTCCGGTTAGATTTTGTGGTACGGGGGTGGTGTTTGGAAGACTATCTTCCGTGGGAATGGCGTGAGATGAGAATTTAGGCATTCTTAGGAGAGTGGGTGGTTGGATGGGAAGTGGGATGGTTGGTGGGATTCAAAAAGGATTCACAAATTCCGCGATCAGCACAAGACCCTCCCAATGCTCTACTATTGGATGCTCAATTTCTACCTCGTTACTTTCCCGGATTTCCCTTTCTTCAATCAAAGGTAGAGGCTCCTCCGTTGTAGTAATCGGATTCGAAGAAGAGCTTCTATTTGCAGTTTTGAAGACTTTGCGAAGTCTCCTAAAGGTCCTTTCGATCTCGAGATCGATTGGAGGTTGATCCTTTGGGGGAGCTCGCCTGGGCATACAAGAAAACTAAATGTAAACGGTGAGAATGCCTTGAGAAACTAGGTTTCTCAAGACAATAGGCAAAAAACTAAAGCAAACTAAAAACAATCAAATTAAACATACACCGTCCCCGGCAACGGCGCCATTTTGATGTAGGATATAGTGTTGCGGTAAGAGTGTCGATCTCAGAGACGGTTGGTGTCTAGAAATAATCTAATAGTCTACTAAGTCTCTTGCAAAGTCACAATGTAAATTGGGTTTGGATTTGTTGACTAAACTAAAAAACAATAATTAAAAGCAAACAAAAACAACAAAAGGAGTCTAAGACTAGAAAGATTGGATTTTTATCAAATAAGAGGGAAAACTAGGGTGAGTGGGTTCATATGGGTAGTAAAGCCGAGTGAAAAAGCCGGGTTTAATAGTTGAAATGTCGTCTAGCCTAGGAAAGTGAATTGAGGCTTTCGTTCTTACAAATCCTCCTCATACCTACTCTAACTAGCTATCGCGTAACTAGATACGGTTTGCCAAACTAGCGGTTCTACGAAAAACCACGACTTTCGATCTTATGGTATTCGAAACAAGCGAAAGAATCATGCAAACTCAAGTAGGCATTTCATCAAACATGGTATAAGCATAGTATGGAGACAAGACTGTAATCAACTGTTAACCCCAACAAGAACACATTAACTCATACTATAACCCATAATCCCCCACATAACCCTAGCAAGATTACTACTCACTCATATTCAAAGGAAATTCAATATTAACTAAGGATTGCAAAAGGAAATCAATAACAATAAACATTTTCTAATTAACAATGAAAAGATAACAAGAATTGAAATAAAAACTTAATTAAAGACAAGATTAAGTAAAGGAATTATACCAACTTGGAAAAAGATGAGAACTTTGATATAATAACCAAGATTTTGTCACAAATCTTTGAATACAAACCAAATTCCAACAATAAACCAAGTTGCAATTACTAATTAACCCACTAATTAGCCTAATTATGGAAGATTAATAGAAGATTAAATGCTAATTGTATGAGAGTTTCAGATCTAGGGTTTCGTGCCCTTTAATTACATAAGAGGGTCTATTTATAGGTTTACAAAATAGAGGAAAGATGGGCTTCGAAAGACTTCATGGACTGGCAGAGTCACGATCGCGAAAGGTGTCTCACGGTCGTGAAAGCTGTCTCACGACCGTGAAACTGCAAGTCACGATCGTGAGATATTTGGCAGAGGCAGGTCCTTCTTTCACGAACAAGTCACGACCGTGAAATGAGTTTCACGACCGCGACTTACCTTTCACGACCGTTAAATGAGTTTCACGGCCGTGAGCTTAAATGCTCGAGAATCCGTCTTCTTGGAAAGGCATCTCACGACCGTGAGATACCTTTCACGCCCGTGAAATGCTTCTTTTCCCTCTTTCTTTGCTTGACTTTGTTACTTCCTTCCCGGTTTCTCTTGCCTTGACTCGAGAGGGCTTTGGCGCATCGAGTAGGGCCCCCCCAAGGGTATGTGGGACCCCCAAGGTATCCCGTGGGTCCTCCGAGTGATTCACCTTCTTCTTTGTCGATCAAAACTAGGTAGAAATCGCCTCAAATGACGGTTTACCTACAAAATAAAACACGATAAAAGCGAGAAATATGCTAGAAGAAGGTAAAACACGTAGAAACGCTCTTAGGGTGCGTTAAAGGCAAGCAAAACGAAATAAAAAGGGTGAAAATGTAGGGTGAAATGACACTATATCAGTTACAAGATTTACAAGATTTTGATAATAAGTATGTGTCTTCTCTATCCACTACCCTACAAGAACATGAGCCTTACACTTAGTACCAAGCTAGGACGGATCCTGGATGGATTGAGGCAATGAATAAAGAAAGCAAAGCACTAGAAGATAATTATACTTGGGATTTGATGGATTTACCCAAAGATAAAAATACAAATGGCTCCAAATGGGTATTTAAGATTAAATACAAAGCTGATGGGAGTGTTGAGAGGTTCAAGGCCAGGCTGGTAGCTAAGGACTACAATCAAGTCAAGGATAGGGATTATACTCACACTTTTTCACATGTTGCAGCGCAAAGTTTACAACAGTCAGATCTTTATTGGCTATTGTTGCAGCTAAACATTGGCAGGTGTACCAGCTAGACACAAATAATGCGTTTCTACACGGGTATTTGAATGAGGAGGTCTACATGAGGCCCCCTGAAGGATATAAGGTGCAACAAGGGAAGGTTTGCAGGCTCCAAAAGTCATTGTATGGCCTCAAACATGCATCCAGGCAATAAAATAAGGAGTTTACAAAGTATTTGCTTAGTCAAAGATATACTCAATCTAAATAGTATTACTCATTGTTTACAATGATGAATTCTTTAACAAAAAGGTTTGTTGTAGCTTTGGTGTATGTTGTGTGGGAATATATCCGTATACTTCCCTTTAAAACATTCAGGATTATAATGAAATTATGATTATATTATTAATGGTCATAAACAAAAATGCATAATAAACGAGAGATTAGAAATAACCTTTAGTCCTTGCTTTAATGGCCTAAGAACAAATATCAAAATTATGATATCTCCTAATCGTTGCACCCAAGATTGATCAAGATATGCCTTAGGTTTTGCTAGAAAAAGAGAGAAAAGAATACTGTTTCTTTTCTTTTTGTGAGATGTCAATGATGGAGGCCTAAGAGAGAATGAATTAGGGTTAGAAGAAAAATCTGAATTTTTTTCCCTTCTACTCTCTTTCTCACGGCACAATTAGGTTTTGTGGGGAGATTTTTTCTCCTCAAAATAACCACCTATTGACCAAAAAACAGAGTGTATCTGGACACTTTTGTTTCGGTTATCTTAGCTTCCAATATAATATGATATATTATAATCGTCATTTGTCATGGACCGACATCACTATAATACATCATTAGTTATAAATATCCGTATATTTATAATTTGCCAATTAATTATAACGGTTTATGTTTAATTAGCTTACATTATATACAACAATTAAATATAACATTTTATATTCAATTTACGAATTACAGTTAATTAGTCTCAGCTAACTTTATTTAATCGTTATTAAATAATATGTCATCATCACATTGACTAACCTTTTAGTCAAAAACATCGACTAACCTTTTAGTCATTTAATAAGGCATCAATATGATTATTTTCTCAAATAATCACATCTCTCAAACACATCCTTTAGGTGTGACTTTTAGGGACCAGTTGATCACCGCCATCTGTATGACAATAACGTCAAACTTATCTAGCAAGCCAACCGTTATTGATAAACGTTAATCAACTGATTATTATACAAAGTATACCCTGTGAACCTACAGAGATTTATTTATGTTATTGCACTAACCGTGGAGGACACTGGCTCCAACAATCTCCCACTTGTCCGTACAAGTGTATGTGCGATAACCGATTCTCATATCCATAATAAATTTCTCCCACTCACTGTAAACCAATTTGCAAAGTCCGTATTCACAAAGGTCGTAGTTTACAAGTGATCAGTATCAAGAGTGGTTTCCCCGACTAGAGAGTAACTTAACTGATAAACGAATCTTTATTCGAGCATGGCCCTGCTTTCAGTACAACCTCCTCGAGTTGCCCCTGAGAAATAACATAACCTGATAAAGGTTGATATTTTCCTTTCAACCGAGATCTTGCAGATAAAAGCACATTATGAACTGACCCAGTCGAAAATTACTCAAGCCTCCTGTTCGGTCGAACCATAGAAATAAACCAAATGTCCACCCAAAAACTGCCTTAATCCTCAGAGACAGTCGACAGTCCACAAAAGAATCGACTCTAGGAACACTATGGACGTCCTATCCACAACCTGGCACCTAATGTTCAGAAACATTTAGGACTCCATAACGTTGTCACAAAATTGTCCTGCGAGGTATCATTATAACTCGCATATGTGATCGATCAGTCAACTGTTTGACTTATGGCTCGTTGAACCCACCATCAATCGACTTCACAGAATAATTGCCAGAGTTATCATCTCATGTAGGCGATTACGGACCAAAACAAATATAATGTAATTCAGTTCACTTTGTGGTGTTCAATGTTGTCAGTACAACCCA
>JAIUZE010016885.1:0-17365 GCA_022085475.1 Heliosperma pusillum
CTATGAGTTTTAAAAGGTGAGATGCAAGCCGGCTAAGATTGATAGAGTTTGGATTACTGGTTGTTAACTGATTCACATGATTACGTGTTGATAGGGTTTGAGTGTATCACGGCCATGTTTCTGAGAGGAACCTCTGAGCTAGCATACCAGCTTCCCTACCTCGAGTCATAGTTTATTATCGGTTTTCACATGATAGCTTTCACATGCTAGGTTATTTGTTAGTTATCTGTTTCATAACATGAAAAGCATATCATATATGTTTAAGTTTTGTATTTTCCATATACATTGCTTTTATGTTATTCATGTTTCATTAAACTCGACATTTCGTGGCTGGGAGAACTCGGAGTTACTCCCCACTGACTGTGGCTTCCGTGTTTATATTTAATGCGGTCGAACAGGTGGTGATGCATATTTGGGTACATTGACGAGCTAGCGAGCGAAGTATTACCTTGGACCTATATTCGGTTCTTAGATTGTATATTATTATACACTCTTTTATTTCCGTATTTATACGGGAGATATGTCTCCCGTCTTGTATAATTCTTATGTATAATATAAATTTTCTTTTGTAATGAACCTTTTTATTTATGACACCCTTCGTTATGTATTTAAATTATTTTTTTTTTCTTTCCGCAAATTTGAGGGTGTCACACTATAGCCTATAGCTTTCTCATGTTTTCTCAACACACACAACAATGCATTCAATTGATCATCATCAAGGCTAGCATTTACAATTACCGGTTTGCACTTCGACTCATCAAGATAAGCATATACTAAGTTAGAAGGAAGGGGTTTAAGAGAAGGAGCTTGTACCTCTACCGCGATGTCTACCGCACAAGAAGTTTGGATGATAGACTCAAGTCTTAAGAGTTGTTCTTCATCAAGCTCTTCTCCCTCCAAAGTTGCTTCAAGCAAGTCAAACTCAAATCCATGTAGCTCCTCCATGATATCCCTTGGCTCTAAAGTCAATATAGCCTCCAAAGGGTCCCTCATAAGGAAGCTAGGTGTAACTTCTTCAACGAAGGCATCAATGATGTCAATGAAATAACATGCTTCTCCAAGATTGGGAGCTTTCATGGCATTTTGCAAGTGGAAAGTGATTTGTTCATCCCCCACCTCAAGGGTAAGCCTCCCGTGTTTCACATCAATTACCGCTCCGGCGGTGTGCAAGAATGGCGTCCCGAGAATAATGGGGATTTGAGAATCCTCCACCATATCAAGAACAATGAAGTCCACCGGGATGAAAAATTTTCCAATTCGAACCGGGACATCCTCCAACACACCCAAAGGTTGCTTTGTAGATCGGTCCGCCATTTAAAGTGTAATGTTTGTGCATTTAAGCTCCCACATGCCAAGTTTTTCACATATGGAGTATGGCATCACACTCACACTAGCTCCCAAATCACACAAGGCATTGTCAATGGTTATGTTGCCTATGGTGCATGGGATGGAGAAACTACCCGGATCCTTCAATTTTGGAGGGGTTGGGTTTTGTAGAAATGCACTACATTCACCGGTGAATGCCACGGTTTCAACTCCACTCAATGACTTCTTCCTTGTAAGGATGTCCTTCATAAATTTTGCATAGGCGGGGATTTGAGTGATGAGGTCGGTGAAAGGAATGGAGACCTCCAAGTTCTTGACAATTTCCATGAACTTGCCTAGTTGCTTATCAAGTTTTGTTTTGGCTTGTCTAGAAGGAAAAGGTAGCCTTATCACAATAGGCTCCTCAACCTTCTTGTTTGTTGTTATCACATCATCATTCTTTTCGACAACAACTTGCTCACTTGAAGAGCACTCTTCTTCCTTATCATCCAACTCAACAACCTCAATTTCAATTGGTCCACCATCTTCCACTTTGTCTCCCTCTCCATTATCATCTTCAATTGGCATTCTTGGCCCCTCATAACTCTTTCCACACCTCAAATGTATGGCATTGGCGGTTTCATTTCTAGGTGGGTTACCTTGAGGAGGTAATTGACCCTTTCCCCTAGAGGAACTCCCCGAAGCTATTTGGGTCACTTGAGTTTCAAGCATTTTATTGTGGGCAAGGATGTTATTGATGATAATATCTTTGGCTTGGTTATCTTTTTGCAATTGGAGAATCGCTTTGTGAATGTCCAAGTTTGGATCCCCAACTTGTGGTTGCATGGGAGGTTGATTTTGTGGTGGTGGGTTGTATTGATTTTGGTTGTATTGTGGTTGATTGTAGGAAGGTTGGTTTTGATTGTATTGTTGTCTTTGAAAGTTTTGTTGATTGTTTCTCATGGGTGGGGCAACATATGGTTGTGGTTGAGGGTTTTGAACATTTTGGCTTTTGTATGAGAGATTTGGGTGATTCTTTGTGTTCTCATTGTAGAAGTTGGAGTAGGGGGTTCCTTGCCTATAAGATTGAAAGGCATTCACTTGCTCCACGGATCCTCTACATTCTTGAGGATCATGCCCAAATGTTCCACAACATTCACAAACCCCTTGAGGTAAGTTTGGTACCATCACCATAGCATTCACTTGTTGCATAGGAGGTTGAGTTAATGAGCTTTGAGCTTGTTGAAATAGAGCCGTTTGTTGGTCCATTTTGAGGTTCATTACTTCCATATAAGAGCTAAGTTGAGCTCCAAAATCGGCTCCCATTTGGGTGACGGAGCTCACCTCATGCTTTCCCCTAGGAGTTTGCCTTGGCCTACTAAATTGTGAGTTATGGGCCGCCATCTCCTCTATTCTTGCCCAAGTTTGAGCATCATCTACTTCCATGAATCTTCCATTTGATCCCATGTTCAAAATTCCTCTAGCATCTTCAGAAAGCCCATTCCAAAATTGTTGTACCAAGAACCACTCACTCAAACCATGGTGAGGGCAAGAACGAATGATCTCCTTGAATCGGTCCCAAGCTTCATAGAGTGATTCTTCATCCTTTTGCTTGAACCCGGTTATCTTAGCTCTCAACATATTTGTCTTTTCCGGTGGATAGAACTTTTGATAAAAAGCTAGAGCTAGCTTCTTCCATGAGTCAATACCTAGAGCGACCTTGTCAAGACTCTTCAACCATCGTTTTGCCGCTCCAATAAGAGAGAAAGGAAACAAGACCCATCGGATTTGGTCTTGAGTCACTCCCGTTTGAGAAACGGCATCACAATAATCACAAAAAGTCTCCATGTGTAGATGAGGGTCTTCACTTGGCATACCTCCAAATTGGTTCCTCTCCACCAATTGAATAAAAGCGGTTTTAGCAATGAAATTTCCGGTGAGATTTTGTGGTACGGGGGTGGTGTTTGGAAGAGTATCTTCCGTGGGAATGGAGTGATATGAGAATTTAGGCATTCTTAGAAGAGTGGGTGGTTGGATGTCTTGTGGGATGGTTGGTGGGATTCCAAAAGGATTCACAAATTCCGCAATCGGCACAATATCCTCCCAATTCTCTAAACTTGGATGCTCAATTTCTATCTCGTTACTTTCCCGGATTTCCCTTTCTTCAATCGAAGGTAAAAGCTCCTCCGTTGTGGTAATCGGATTTGAAGAACTTCTACTTGCGGTTTTGAAGACTTTGCGAAGTCTCCTAAAGGTCCTTTCGATCTCGGGATCGATTGGAGGTTGATCCTTTGGGGGAGCTCGCCTGGGCATACAAGAAAACTAAATGTAAACGGTGAGAATGCCTCGAGAAACTAGGTTTCTCAAGACAAGAGGCAAAAAACTAAAGCAAACTAAAAACAATCAAATTAAACATACACCGTCCCCGGCAACGGCGCCATTTTGATGTAGTAAAAATAGTTGTGAAGTAGGGATGTCGATCTCAGGGACGGTTGTTGTTCAAAAGTGATCTAAAAGTCTACTAAAGTCTCTTGCAAGTCACAAAGTAATTTGGGTTTGGATTTGTTGGCTACACTAATTAACAATAATTAAAAGCAATTAAAAACAACAAAAGGAGTCTAAGACTATAAAGGTTGGATTTTTATCAAACAAGAGGGAAGACTAGGGTGAGTGGGTTCATATGGGTAGTAAAGTCGAGTGAAAGGGTCGGGTCTAATAGTTGAAAAGTCATCTAATCTAGGAAGGTGAATTGAGGCTTTCGTTCTTACAATTCCTCCTCAAACCGACTCTAACTAGCTATCGCGTCACTAGATACGGCTTGCCAAACTAGCGGTTCTATGAAAAACCACGACTTTCGATCTTATGGCATTCGAAACAAACGAAAGATTCATGCAAACTCAAGTAGGCATTTCATCAAACATGTTATAAGCATAGCATGGAGACTAGACAATAATCAACTATTAACCCCAACAAGAACACATTAACCCATACAAAAACCCATAATCCCCCACATAACCCTAGCAAGATTACTACTCATTCATATTTAAAGGAAATTCAACATTTACTAAAGATTGTAAGAGGAAATCAACAACAACATTAAACATTTCTAATTAACAATAATTAGATAACAATAATCGAAATGAAAACTTAATTAAAGGCAAGATTAAGTAGAGAAATTATACCAACTTGGAGAAAGATTAGAACTTTGATATAAATACCAAGATTTCGTCACAAATCTTTGAATATAACCCAAGTTCATATACTAAACCAAGTCGAAATCACTAACTTACCGACTAATTTGCTTAATTAAGGAAGATTAATACAAGATTAAACACTAATTCTATGAAAGTTTCAGATCTAGGGTTTCGTGTCCTTTAATTACATGAGAGGGTCTATTTATAGGTTTACAAAATGAAGGAAAGATGGGCCTCGAGAAGCTTCATGGACTGGCCAAGTCACGACCGTGAAGTGGGTTTCACGGTCGTGAAACACGTCTCACGACCGTGAAACTCCAAGTCATGGTCGTGAAGGAATTGGCAGAGCAAGGTCAAGTTTCACGGACAAGTCACGACCGTGAAGTTCATTTCACGACCGTGACTTAGGTTTCACGACCGTGAGATGAGTTTCACGGACGTGAAACCAAATCCACGAAAATCCTTCTTTTTGGAAAAGCATCTCACGACCGTGAGATGCATTTCACGACCGTGAGATGCTCATTCCCTTTCTTCCTTCGCTTGACTTTGTTGTTTCCTTCTCGGTTTCGCTTGCCTTGACTCGAAAGGGCTTTGGCGCGTCGAGTAGGGCCCCCAAGGGTATGTGGGGGGCCCCAAGGTATGCCGTGGGTCCTCCGAATGATTCACCTTCTTCTTTGTTGATCAAAAGTAGGTAGAAATCGCCTCAATTGACGGTTTACCTACAAAAACACGATAAAAGCAAGAAATATGCTAGAAGAAGGTAAAACACGTAGAAACGCTCCTAGGGAGCGTTAAAGGCAAACAAAACGAGATGAAAAGGGGTGAAAATGTGGGGTGAAATGACACTATATCAGGGAGTTGTTTTATTATTCGAGGTCTTTGTTTGTATGAGTTTACTTCAAAGATGTTTAATAAGATAATGTTGGATGTAGGTCGCGGCGTAGTGACTGAACCAATTTAAAAAACATCCTTGAGTTTTGTCTATTTCGTTTTTAATATTTCCGCTGCACTCTAAATTCACTGTTGATTCCACTGTGACATTTACTGGCTGAATCGTTGTTGAATACTTCTAACTTTCTAGTTCTAAGTGTCAACTTCTCCTTTCTTCCAAGTAGTGTCTTAGTGATCATAGAGTTTTTTTAGAAGCTTTAATTAAGCTTAAAATTTTAAATAGACACCTAATTCACCCTCTCCCCCTCTTAGGTGATCTCGCCCTTGACTTTTCAATTGGTATCAGAGCCTTGTGCTCTTGATATTTGTTATTTACCAAAGAGTTGATCCTATAGTCATGGACGGGAAACATACTAAGTATCCTATATTTCAAACGGGATAGCTACACATGGTGGAAACATCGTATGGAGCACTATGTCAAAAGCACAGATTATGAATGTTGGATTATCATTTTGAAAGAACCCCTTGCTACAACGCTCACTAATGTCGATGACACTAGTTCCGTAAAAAGTGAGGATAAGTATGTCGAGGCTGATTATCGTAAAGTCGAGAAAAATTCTAAGGCCATGTCCATTCTTCAATATGGCATCAGCGAACAAGAGATTAACCGCATTTCCGGATGTACCTCGGCAAAAGAAATTTGGGACACCTTAAGCCTTGCTTATGAGGGAACGTCTCAAGTTAAGAAGCATCGTATTGACCTTCTCATGCAACAATATGAGATGTTCAATATGGAGCGTGATGAGTCAATTAATAGTCTTTCTTCACGTTTTTCTAGTATTGTCAATGAACTTAAGAGTCTTGGTCGTAATTTTGAATCCGATGATATATTCCGAAAGATCCTTCGTAGCCTAAGTGATAAATGGCAACCGAAGGTGACGGCTATAGAGGAGGCTGAAGATCTATCCAAATTGACCCTCAATGAACTATTGGGCTCACTCGTGGCTCACGAGTTAACTCTCATGAAGCGTTCGGGTGAATGCTCTAAAGCTAGAGGTCTCGCACTCAAATCAACCTCAAGTGATGAGGAAAATGATGGAGACGATGAGCAAGCCATGTACTCTCGTAATATGGAGGAGATGATCAATAGTCATGTTCCTAAAAAGTTCAACAATTTTAGAAAGAAAGCTTTTCAAAAGAAGAGATCATTTTCATCCGTTTTTTGTTTCAAATGTGGTGAGAAAGGTCATCTTATCAAAGATTGTCCTAAATGGAATGAATTCAAATCAAAAGATAAACGTGATTTTGCAAAGAAAGAATACAAACACAAAGTCATGTCTGCAATCTGGGTATGTCTGATTCTGAGGAAGAAGAATCTTCCGGGGAAGAATTGGATGCCAAAGTTTGCATGACAACTCGTCTAAAACTTGATGTTCCCGAGTCTTCAAAGAGAGTGTCCGCAAAATGTCTCATGGCACATTCCGAAAATTCTGATTATGATTCCAACGACGAGGTAAATAATCTCAAGACAAAGGTTAGATCTTTCTCCAAAGATAAGTTATGTTTGTTACTTGACGATCTACCTGACAAATGTCGTGAAAAGAATGAAAAACTTGACGCTATGAAAACTCAAATTGAGGACATAGCCGAAGAAAATGTTTATCTAAAAGAGTGTCTAGATGAGATAGAGTAAAGTAACATCATACCTTCTCTTAAAAATGAAGTCAAGAGACTAAAGAAAAAAATTACGAGTCTTGTTAAAGAGGTTAATCTGTCTAATGTCACAGTGAATTCCACTGTGACATCTGCTATTCAAACTGAAAATGAGTCACTAATTCAACAAGTTGATAACTTAATTAATGAGCGTGACTCTCTGTTTAAAAATCTCACCTCATGTCAGAATCATGTTAAGAGTCTTGAAGAAGTCTATGAAATGTTGGTTGATGAGAATAATTATGCTAAAGCTGCTTTTGACAAAGTAGGACATCTAAATCTTAACCTTCTTGCTAAAATTGAAAACTTGAATAAAGAGTTAGTAGTTGCAAAAGAGTTTTACAAAAAATGGGAAGGAAGCCAAACTGTTTTAGACTTTCTCACAAGTCAATCTAAAAATGTTGAAAAGAATG
This sequence comes from Heliosperma pusillum, assembly GCA_022085475.1. Classification (NCBI taxonomy): domain Eukaryota; kingdom Viridiplantae; phylum Streptophyta; class Magnoliopsida; order Caryophyllales; family Caryophyllaceae; genus Heliosperma; species Heliosperma pusillum. The sequence continues at coordinate 7,517 of JAIUZE010016885.1, forward strand.
CTGGACTCGGTTTCAAGCACAACAACGTTCATTGTTGCGTTCGAAACCAAGACCCAAAGCTAAACTGATTTTAGAAGAAGAAAGTGCGTTGGCCTTCCCGAGTATATAATTTGCAATTATTGTGGCAAGACCGGTCATGTGTTTAATGGTTGTGCTAAGAGATGGAATGACATTAATATGAACATCAAAATGGTTAAAAAGATGTGGATCCGAAAAGACTTGATTAATGATGCGATTCACAAAAAGGGGCCCAAATTCATTTGGGTTCCTAAACTAAAAGTTTGATTTCTTATAGGCGTTAGTGAGAGGCAGCAACTATTGGTACTTGGATAGTGGATGCTCTCGTCATATGACGGGAAGTGAAAGCCAATTTCTCTCACTACAAGCCTACAAAGGTGGCACCGTGACGTTTCGCGATAATAAGAAAGGTGAAATTGTTGCAATCGGGAAGGTTGGTAAGTCATCGTCACATTGTGTCATTGTGTCGACAAAGTGTTGCTTGTCAAGGGTTTAAATCATAATCTTCTTAGCATATCTCAATTGTATGATAATGGTAATATTGTTGAGTTTTGTGCTAGTGAATGTCGTGTACTAGGTGGAAATACAAGGGAAGTTATTTTGGAAGGAAAACGTGTTAGAGACACTTTTACTTGACTAATCTTTGTGCCTTGCCAAGTCAAACATTATCTTGTATGAGCGCTTTAAAGAACGACTCATGGCTTTGGCATAAAAGATTAGGACATGTAAACGCTAGAACATTGAACACCCTTAGAAAACTCGATCTAGTAAATGGCATTCCTAACATGAAATTCGACCTTAATAAATTATGTGAAGATTGTGCTAAAGAGAAACAAGTTTGATCCTCCTTTGAATCAAAAAAGTTCGTTAGTACTTCTAAACCTTTTGAACTTTTTCATATTGATTTGAGTGGTCCTATGCGTATAAGAAGTAGAGGTGGTAGTCATTTTTTGTGAGTGATTGTTGATGATTTTTCACGTTATGTTTGGCTACTTTTCTTGAGTAGTAAAGATGAAGCGTTTGATGAATTTTTAATTTGGTTAAAAAAGGCCGAAAACAAATTTGATAAAAAGCTCATTTCGTTGAGATCCGACCATGGAACCGAATTTGAAAATTCATCATTCGAAACTTATTGTGATGAACATGGAATTAGCCATAACTTTTCCGCGCGTGCTACACCTCAACAAAACGGGGTTGTGCGCATGAATCACACTCTTGAAAACATGGCTAGGACTATGCTCATTAGTAGTAAAGTGCCAAAGAATTTTTGGGCCGAAACCGTCAACACATCATGCCACATTTATAATCGTGTTATGATCCGAAAAATGCTTAATAAAACTCCCTACGAATTGCTTAAAGGAGGAAAGCCTAATTTATCCTATTTGAAATGCTTTGGAATCAAATGCTTTGTTCACAACAATGGAAAGGATAATTTGGGTAAATTTGATGCTCGTAGTGATGAGGCCGTTTTTGTTGGATATTCGGATCGTAGTAAGGCTTATAAAGTGTACAATAAACGAACTATGAAAATGGAAGAAAGTGTACATGTCATTTTTGATGAGTCTAGTCTTTTTCATTCTAATGAACAGAAAGAGGATGATGAAGATGAGGACTTTGAACTTGGAATGATTCGACATGACATGGATGAAGTACATAACGAGGAAGAGATCATATCACAGTTGAATCCACTGTTGAATGGTGAGGCAAGTCAAAATTCAAGGGGAATGAATCCACTTTCTGACCAAAATGAGGCTAGTACATCCAGGGGGTGAGGAACCACATGAACTGAATGAAAAACCAGAAACGAACCCCCATTCAAACTCACCAAATGAACCAGATGTCACTTGGAACCCACTGTGACATCAGAACCCGAAAATGCCTCAAGCTCACAAATCGTACCTAGAAACTGGAAGCACCAATCATATCACCCCCTTTCAAACTTAACTAGTGACCTGAACTCGGGAAGAAAGACAAGAGCATCCCTCAATGATTTCTTTGCATTTCATGCGTTCCTCTCACAAACCGAACCGACAAATATCACCATGGCCCTTGAAGATGCGAATTGGGTGATAAAGGTGCAAGAGGAACTTAATCAATTCAAGAGAAATCAGGTATGGCATCTTGTCCCTAGACCATCTTGTGTAACCGTAATTGGTACCAAATGGGTCTTTCGCAATAAGCTTGATGATTCGGGGAATATCGTAAAGAATAAAGCTAGACTAGTGGTGCAAGGATTTAAACAACAAGAAGGTATTGATTACAATGAAACCTTCGCACCGGTAGCTAGGCTTGAAGCCATACGTATGTTAATAGCTTTTGCGGCTCACAAAGGCATCAAACGTTTTCAAATGGATGTCACAACGGCTTTTCTAAATGGTTATTTAGAAGAAGAAGTCTTTGTTGAGCAACCACCGGGCTTTATGGATAATGATTTTCCAAACCATGTTTTTAAATTGGACAAAGCACTTTATGGTTTAAAACAGGCCCCAAGAGCTTGGTATGATCGCTTTTCCAAGTTTCTTTTAAAAAATGGTTTTGCGCGTGGATCGGTTGATAAGACATTATTCATAAAGTCACAGTGCAATGAACTAATAATTGTGCAGATTTATGTCGATGACATTATTTTTGGTGCTACTAATGAACTCCTTTATTTGTACTTTTTGGAACTAATGAAATCTGAGTTTGAAATGAGTATGATGGGAGAACTTGGCTTCTTCCTTGAGCTAAAAATCAAGCAAACTCAATATGGTGTGATGATTCATCAACAAAAGTACATAAAGGAGATGCTAAGTAAGTTCAGAATGACTAACTCGAAACCATACTCAACACCTATGGTATCATCCATTAAGCTTGACAAAGATGAAAATGGTAAGAAAGTAGATGAAACGATGTATCGAGCTATGATCGGTTCATTACTTTATTTAACTTCCAGTCGTCCGGATATATTGTTTAGTGTGTGTTTGTGTGCTCGTTTCCAAGCTAGTCCTAGAGAATCGCACTTCATTGCCGTCAAAAAGAATTCTTAGGTACTTAGTTGGAACACAAAAATTGTATCTATGGTATCCCTCACATTGTCCTTTTGATCTTTTAAGGTACTCGGATGCGGATTACGCCGGAAGCGTCGTTGATAGAAAGAGCACGTCCGGAATTGCAACTTTCTTGGGTCCTTGTTTAATTTCATGGGCTTCAAAGAAACAAAGCATCGTAGCTCTTTCCACCGCCGAAAGCGAGTATGTTAGTGCCGCATTGTGTTGCGCGCAAATTCTATGGGTTCGACAAGAATTGAAAGACTATGGTATTGTATTTGATTCCACTCCTATTTTTTGTGATAATACAAGTGCCATTAACATTTCTAAGAACCCGATACAACACTCGAGTACTAAACACATTGACATAAGACATCACTTTTTACGTGATCATGTGGAAAAAGGTCAAATCCGTGTTAACTTTTGTAGAACCGAAAATCAAATTGCCGATATTTTTACAAAACCGCTTGAAAGAGAACAATTCGTAAAACTACGGTTGGAAATTGGCTTGTTGGATTGCGCATAATTCTATGAGTAGAAAATTTGCCTCAATTATTGATTAGAGTGGTTGATACATTTCAATGTGTACATATGTGATTAAGTGTGTTTTATTAACCATGTTTGAATGTTGATTAACAAGTATTATCCTTTGTGTAATAATGTGACATGCAAAGAGCCAACAAAACAACTCACCAAAATATCACATCACCTTTCCTCCTTCTTCATGTCTTAATCGTCCCACATATAGCCTCCCTCATACCTTCCATAACACTTACCTTTCTACTTGAAATAATGCCTCCCAAGAAAGCCAAACTCAAAACCGTCAAATAAATTCGGGATTCGTTCAAACCAAAGCCCACGACTCCCTCTACATGTAGGTTGTGGTGTGATTATCAATGAAGTTGTAGAGAACGTTGAGAAAGAAATAGAGGAAAATGAAAAAGTGTTTTGGAGAAGAAGAAAACGAAGAGGAAAATGAGAAGGGAACCGAAACAGAAACCGAGAAGGAAGAAGTGAAAGAAAAATCAAAGTGTGAAAAATCAAAGTTTTAAAAAAAAAAAGGGAAAGGGAAAAACCGAGTTGAATGAGGAACAAATCAAGGAGTTGAATGATCTTTTTGATGATGAAGATTTATTCAATGATGGTGAGAAAACCGAATCAAAAGCAAAAATCCGTCAAAAGAGAAGTCTGACGTTGGGAAAAGCAAAGAGGTAGTGGAAGTTCGGATGGAAAATACGGATTTGAAGACTATTCTTACGATGACATGTCCTAGACCTCTCGGCCCTACTCTCTTCTTAACCTATCCTTTTGCCTAACGAAGCCTTATATTATTTTGCTCATGGTTTTATATTTGTTATATTGTTGCATGAACTTGGTAGTATTTGTTTAATTTTCTTGAACTATGTGGTTTGTAAACTAACTTTGTCACTTTGTTGCATTAGAATGTTATTCTTCCTACTTGATGATGTCAAGAGGGGGAAGTTGTTAAAATTGTGTGCGTGTGTAATTCAATGACTCTTAGGCTTGCGTTCACCGTAAATATGTTAGCTTAGCGATTTGAAATTCTACTTGAGTTAGTATAGACTTGACCAAAGTACCTTGACCATCTATGCGTCTTATCTTGATCATGTTTTGACTTGTGATATGTTTAGACTTGTGAACCTTGACCATAGATTGAGGGGGAAGAACACATTCAATTTTATTTGTCTTGCCATCATCAAAGAGGGAAATTGTTGAGACCATTTCTAGATTAGATTGGTTGATGATGCCTTAAGACAAATTAATCTTATTGTTAATATAATGTGTGCCTCTTAAGTTTTAATCTTATAGCTATGGAAGCTCAACTAATCGTTCAAGGTTGCACAAGAAGATCAAGAGATGAAGATCGTCATTGTTAGAGTCATAGTGTTGTATAAGAGATCATTAAACTCGATTCATGTTAAGTACTTCAAAACTGCATGTCACTGTGGTTTCTGGCTCTTAAATATTTCGGAAATGTTAACTCTTGAAAATAGCTTTCCAAACTTTTAATCAACATTTTACATTGCTAAAATTCTGGTTTGATCTTTATAAATTGAAAGAAAGCTTTTTGTGTCTTGGAGAAAAGGTAGCTTGCACAAAAAGACACTTGTCAAAAATGGGTTGTTTATTTTTTTCTATATTTGGTCACTACCATTTATGCTCTTTCTTGATGAAAAACTTAACCCTTATTTGTCTAAGTGTGGGCTGCAAGATTAAGCTTACTATTAACCTAGATTACTTGTGCAAGTAACTCATTTTGCTTGCATAAGGGGTCATGGTTTCTTGTGCCTTAATTGACCTTCTTATTTGTTGTTCAAGCTTCAATTGTTTAATATTTTCTAACACTTGTGCTTAATTGGAGTGTGTTATTTTAATGTGTAGTATACTCTACATTACATTATAAATACCATAGTTATTTCAATTGAACAAGTGTGCAACAACAAAATATTTTCAAGCTTCAAAAACTTTGAGTTTTATTGAGTAAATTATCTTTGCAAAAACCGTTAAACGTTTCATACTTAATTGTTTTGCAAAATATTTTTCTTAAGTCTTTTACAAAGAGCTAGTTCGTTGTAGCAATGCATGTATTGTGTTTGATGATCTCGTGTTAGTACTTAATCGTTTTCTCCACCGTTCATTTTGTGAACATTTTGAGAAACACAAGTCTTGTAACAAACGAGTAGAACAAGTCTTAAGATAGAGTTATCTTGAGCAACTAGCAACTTGAAAGAGTTGGGGAAGTCTCTTGGCGGAGTAGCCTTGAGCAATAGCAACTAGAAAGAGTTGGGGAAGTCTCTTAGCGGAGTAGCTTTGAGCATAAGTCTTGGTGCGTAGTAGCATTGAGCAAATAGCAACCGGAGTAGGTTGGGGAGTTGTTTTATTATTCAGGGTCTTTGTTTGTATGAGTTTACTTCAAAGATGTTTAATAAGATAACGTTGGATGTAGGTCGCGGAGTAGTGATCGAACCAGTTTAAAAAACATCCTTGAGTTTTGTCTATTTCGTTTTTAATATTTCCGCTGCACTCTGAATTCACTGTTGATTCAACTGTGACATTTACTGGCTGAATCGTTGTTGAATACTTCTAACTTTCTAGTTCTAAGTGTCAACTCTCCTTTCTTCTAAGTAGTGTCTTAGTGATCATAGAGTTTTTAAAGAAGCTTTAATTAAGCTTTAAATTTTAAATAGACACCTAATTCACCCCCTACCCCTCTTAGGTGATCTCGCCCTTGACTCTTCAAACACGTTAGTCAACATAATTTCTCTGAATATAGATATTTAAAACGTTAAGTTGACTGTACCATAAAAAAATTGTATACTATAAACGGATTAAACGGAACTAATATGATTATATCTTGTACTATAAATTTACGTTATGGCTAAATAGGGTGGCTTGTATTACATTAATTACTATAAATAAACATACATTCACCCATAAAATTAGCACAAATTCTCATTTGTGACGGTCACTATCCGTCACAAGCTTGTGAGAGGGATCTGACCCATCACAAACTTGTGACAGATAGATCCGTCACAAGCAAGACTAATTGTAAAATTAGTGGTAATGTCCACTACAAGAATAAGCTCTTGTGCCGACCGAAATTTTGACCGTTTTTCAAAACGGTCGGTAAAGTCAATTAGTGACCGCAGTCGGTCGGTAATGTAATATCGATCGGGAAATTACACGACCGATCTTAAGTCGGTCGGTGCCATTACTCCGTCGGTCGGTATTTTAAATTTTACCGACCGATTTTCCCGTAATTACCGACCGAACTTTCAATCGGTCGGTACGGTCCCAAATATTAAAAAAAAAAAAAGACGACCAAACACAACACACTCTCACTCTAACCCCTTCCCCAAACCCTACGAGTCGACGACCCCTTCCCTTCCCCCCACCTGCCGCCGCCCGCCGACTGTTTCCAGTCGCCAGCCCACACCTGCCGCCATCCCCTCCTTTCTCAACAACCACCTTCTCTCTTCTAGTAATTTGATAAAGGTATGATTTTCTCTTAATTCTTGTGTTTTTAGTTATTTTAATTGTGTTTATGTTTGTTTTTACCCTTAATTTTATGTTAGGATTTGATTATTTATTGTTATTTGAATGTAGTTTAGAGTTGTTTAAGTTTGGGTTAAGGTTAGGTTAAATTGGTTTTTTTTTTAATTTGATTAGATTTTGAAGTTGGGTATATGATGTATGTGTATATTAGGGTAGTAAATTAGCAATTATATTTTGGTATTGATTGAAATTTGATGCTAGTATGTTCAAGATGTTAGTACCAGATATATGTTGTTAGTAGTAGATGTATCTTATTATATGTTGTTAGTACTAGATATATGTTGGAATTTGGTAATTGAATGTTGGTTAAAATTTGTAGTTAGAAATTTTATGTTGGTGGTACAATTTGATTAGTTGGTTAAAATTGGTAGGTAGAATTAGTATTTAGATTGCCTAACTAGTAAGAATGTAGATTGTCTCAATTAGTTCTTGGATTGCCTAATTATGTTATATTTATGTATTTATATAGATTTATAATGAAGAGGGTTGAACGAGAATGGATGTATGAAAGAGTGAATGCTAGGAAGATGGTTAAGTATGAGTTTGTATGTGGGGTGAATAGTTTTCTTGAATATGTCAAAACTCGAGATGAATTTAGGAATTCACAACTAGTTAGATGTCCATGTGTAAAGTGCAAAAATTTGAAATACTTGTGTGAATTTGTGGTACAAGAACACCTTATTAGTAAAGGTTTTACGGGAAATTATTATGATTGGGTGTGTCATGGTGACCCTTTCGATCTTTTTTAAAATACCAAACAATGTACCAAACACTACTCAATCTTCCATATGAGGACCATATCGAGAGATGGTAATAGATGCCTTAGGTGACACGACTTTAGAAAATATGGAGGAACCCCCTATTGGTGAAGAAGAAACTCCACACCCTCAATTGAAGAGTTTTTTTTATATGTTAGATGCGGCGGAAAGACCTTTATATGAGGGGAGCGATGCGTAGGTGTTACAAGCAGCTGCAAGGATTGTTATTTGTTAACATAAAATGTGAGCACAACTTATCGCACAAATGTGTAGATAAGATTGCTTCCTTGATTGAGGATGTTATACCTCGGGAAAATGTGATGACTCGCACCTATTATAACACCAATTTTTTTTTCGAAGCTCTTCAACTACCCTATCAAAAGATTCATTGTTGTAAAGACGGGTGTATGCTCTTTTGGAAAGAAGATGCGTCACTTGATAAATGTAAGAAGTGTGGCAAAGATAGGTACAAGCCAACACCATCAAGTGGGAAAAAAATACCTCAAAAAGTCTTATTCTAACTTCCTATAAGTCAAAGATTACAATGGCTTTATGCTACTAGAAATATTGCGGAGGCAATGAGATGGCATGAAGAAAACCCTCGTGTACAAGGGACATTTGCCCACCCAAGCGATAGTGAGGCTTGGAAGCATTTGGACAAAATGTTCCCGGAATTTGCTAGTGAGCCTCGAAATGTTAGACTTGGGTTGTGCACAGATGGTTTTACACCATACGATCAATTTGGGAAAAAATATTCATGTTGTCCGGTAATTCTCACTCCTTACAATCTACCACCATGGTTGTGCATGAAGAAACCGTTTATCTTTCTTTTATTGATTGTTCCGGGGCCGGATAATCCTAAAAGTCACATAGATGTCTTCTTACAACCTCCTATCGAAGAGTTGAAAGGGTTGTGGGAGGTTGGTGTACCCGCTTTCGATGTGTCCAAGAAACAAAATTTTCAACTCAAAGCCGCTCTTTTATGAACAATCAATGACTTTCCAGCTTACGGCATGCTTTCCGGTTGGGCCACAACCGGTTTCCTTGGGTGTCCTTATTGTATGGAAGAATCAAAGGCATTTTATCTTTCTAAGGGGCATAAGGTGTCTTGGTCTGATTGTCACCGACAATTCTTATCGCCTAACCACGGATTCCAGTATAACAAAAACTCATTTCTCAAGAATATATTACAAAAAAAATTACACCCCTCTTCTATTCCTTGAGGGATTTGAAATTTGGGAGAAGATTCATGATTATTCTACTAGTATTGTGACACCCTCAAATTTGCGGAAAGAAAAAAATAATTTAACTAAATAAAAGATGATAATACATAACAAAGGTGTCTTAAATAAAAAGGTTCATAACAAAAAGGAAATAATATTATACAAAAGAAATATCCAAAACGGGAGACATGTTTCCCGTATAAATACTGAATTAAAAGAGTGTATAATAATATACAATCCTCAGAACCGAATATAGGTCCAAGGTAAATACTTCGTTCGCTAGCTCGTCAATGTACCCAAGTATGCATCACAAACCTGCCAACCGCATTAAATAAAAACACGGAAGCCACAGTCAGTGGTGAGTAACTCCGAGTTCTCCCAGCTAACGAAATGTCGAGTGAGGTAATTAAACTGAATAACATTAAAAGAGATGTATATGGAAAATACAACACTTTAACATATACGATATGCTTTTCATGTCATGAATACAATTAACTAACATATAACCTATAATATGAAAGCTATCATGTGAATCTGATAATAATCTATAATACGAGGTAGGGAAGCTGGTATGCTAGCTCAGAGGTTACCGTTAACATGGCCATGATACACTCAAACCCTAATCAAACATAAGATCATGTGAATCAGTTAACAACCGGTAATCCAAACTCTATCAACCTTAGCCGGCTTGCATCTCACCTTCTAAGATTCATAGAATCATACAAACATGAAAGACTGATAATCTAG
>JAIUZE010016887.1:0-12982 GCA_022085475.1 Heliosperma pusillum
CTCGCTATGCTCGTCAATGTACCCAATTCTGCATTCACCACCTGTTCGGGCGACCGCATTAAATATAAACACGGAAGCCACAGTCAGTGGGGAGTAACTCCGAGTCCTCCCAGCCACGAAATGTCGAGTTTAATGAAACATGAATAACATCAAAGCAATGTATATGGAAAATACAAAACTTAAACATATATGATATGCTTTTCATGTTATGACACAGATAACTAACAAATAACCTAGCATGTGAAAGCTATCATGTGAAACCGATAATAAACTATAACTCGAGGTAGGGAAGCTGGTATGCTAGCTCAGAGGTTCCTCTCATAAACATGGCCATGATACACTCAAACCCTAATCAACACGTAATCATGTGAATCAGTTAACAATCGGTAATCCAAACTCTATCAATCCGAGCCGGCTTGCATCTCACCTTCTAGAACTCATAGAATCATACAAACATGAAAGACCAATACTTCTACAAACAGGCATAAGTTCCTAGTGCAGTCAATAGAAGACTTCTGTAACTCGAGGCTATACCACAAGGTAGGAAAACATCCTAGTCCTAGACTGATCAGACCTAGCGACAACAGCTATTCCATTCCCCGTCTCCTGACATAACCGTACACAAGAAACTCTGCTAGGCGACCCCCTAAGCAGAGATGGCTAGTACTTAAGCTGGCTCCCTTCCCAAAGCGGAACTCTTAGGATGCCATGCCCCGACTTGGGGATAAGCCCCCCAGGCCCGGGACACAAACGCTATCAGTGGCGAACATATACTCGTTAAAGATAGTACGTGCCTATCAATGTCATGGTCCAAGCTACTCATTTAGAATTAAATGGTCAGACGCCATATACTCATAATTCTCTATGGGTACTTAGTCAACACGACATATATCATACAATTAAACAGTCACTGGAAAAACATCCTATCATGTGACTAATTGCATATAAATCATAATCAAATATCATATCGCCTCATATCTACTAAGGCTAATTCATAATTAAATACAACCTCACTTGAAGACAAACCCCCGACCCTAGTCCCGCGACGGTTCATCAGTCAAATCGGGGCTGACTAGATCTTAGTTTGACCAAACCCGTTGGATCAAACCGGCTATAAACAGAGTCTTTATCACATAGACATAAAATCAACATATTCATTACATGTTATTTTAATAAAACTTCTAACATGTGAATTATTAAATCTTACGTAAAACCCCGCTTGACTTAAAGGATATCAAAATAAACTACGATCTCGTCTTATAATTTCTAACATGTGAGAAATAATAATTTATGAAAAACCTTTTTAATTAAATATTTTACTTATTAATATTTCCCACTTGCTAAATATTACAAAACACGATAAAAATGACGATAACTCAAAAACCGTCACAAGTCCCAAAGTGGGACCCACGGGCTGAGTTTGACCGGACCCACATGGGCCTGATTTGGGCCTCACGGCCTGTTTTGGCAAAATGGGCTGTTTTGGCCTTTTTAACGGTTTTACTAAAAACCGTTTCTAATTATTTCCCGCATGCTTTAACATAATTAAAACCCGTCAAAACAACAATTAAACTATCAAACATTGACACAACCCAAAGACCAAAACCCGGACCCACCATGGACCAACCCAGACCGGTCTGAACCGGCCTGGACCGGCCTGGTTTGGACCGGTTCTCCAGCCACCAATTCGGCCACCACCAAACAACAACCCCAAATTTCCAAATTAATTCTAACATGTTTTTAATTAATCAACACCCATTTTAACAACCAATTTAACCATCCATCATGCAACAATCATCATCATGAAGAAATCATAAAAATATAACAAGAACACTAGCATATTTATAAATTTCTTACAACATAATAAAATTTACCACTTATCATGCTACTAACTAAAATCATAAAATCATAATAATATGAACAAAAACTAAACATGAACCAAAAACTAAAGAAAACCAAAGCTATGTAACATTTATCCGTCGAGTAACTCGGAATCGTTACCTTAGCTAGCTAAAATCAAGTAGCACCAAAATAATAAGAACTAAGAAAATAAGAAACCCTTCTTCTAATCTTCTCCTAAAATATACGAGTCACCAAACTCGTCTTCAAAGTCTTCCCCTATAAGAAATGACAAGAAAAACATTATTAGAATTAAAACTTTGATTTTCCATAATTAAAGTGTTGAAAACGATTTTGACGGAATTGAAAATAAACCGTACTAGAAGATGGGGAGCGAAGAGGATATCCTAGAAATATAAGTTAGGACGGATTTAATTAAGAAATTAAGGTTTTATGAAGGTTTTGCTCAAGAACGATGAAGAACGGATGAAGAACGCGAAGAACGCTCAAGAACGATTAAAGAAAGTGATATTTTGATCTTAATTTGATTTGTTGAAAAATGAAAATTTGTTTGTGAGTAAAGTGGAGTGTGTGAGCCGTGAGTTTATAGAGCAAAATAGTGAGTTGGGTTTGAAATTGTTGTTATGGAATTGACCCGGTATAATAATTATATTACCGTAATTAATTAGATATTAAGTTAATTGAATTAAATATCAAGATATTATTTTATTGTAATGAAAAGAAAGAAAATATCAAGGTCAAAGAGAGAGGAAAAACCGTGTGATATGGTGACTGTCGGGTCAGTTTTGTAAACGATTTGCGTAATTTTCGTTAACTGATCGATAAAGTTACTAAATATCTAGATATTTTGATTAGTTTATTCAAAACAATTAAAATATCTTATGGTGAGTGGAAAACGATGACTGGGCGTGTGACTCATGCCCAAGTCGAGTTTCGATTTTGTTTCGCGCTTTACGATGAGTCGGGAATAGTTAAATGACGTTCGGTTAAAACCGTAAACGTTATTCTTTAAATTCCGAATAAATTCAAAATAATTATATTAAATTATGATAAATCTTAATAAATCTAAATAAAAATAAATCAAAAATATTATTTTTTTAAATAAAAATTCGGTCTTCAAACTTATGAGGCGAGTCGGGAAAAAGTCAACGGAAGTCAAAGTTGACTGAAAAGTCGAGAAAAGTCAAAGATGACTTAAAAGTCAAGAAAAGTTTAGGACGACTTAAAAGTCACGAAAAGTCAATGACGACTTTTAAAAAGTCAAGGAAAAGTCAAAGACGACTTAAAAGTCAAGAAAAGTCAAAGATGACTAAAAACGGTCTTTTCATGAAATCTCTCAAAATTCCAAATACGAACGCGGAATTTCAAAATAAGACTCGGAACAAAAATTCATATTTTAAAAACCTAAGTTTGCTGAAAAGTGTTGTAACTATTTTTTACTAGAAAAATTGGGTACTTTTCGGGTTGTTACATTTGAGGAGTATTGTCCTAAATGAAAATCGATTCATATTGAGTTTTAGATGAACTATATGATTTGAATGGTGGTCGGATTGCCAAGTAATTGGCCATTTGTGGTTTGGAATTAGTAATTCTCTTTTATTCTTAAGGAATCATAGTTCGAGAATGAGAAATGTTCGTTGCAAGCTTTGAATAGTGAATGCTCGGTTGTTATGGATTATAGAGTTAGAATAGTAAACCCATATATCTTGAGGATTAGTAACCACCATAATTTGCTAATGTGACTATTTATATTTGAGGCTTCGAGCATAGTAATGATCGAATTAAGGATGTTATGGCGTATTAAAGAATTATTATAACCGATAATGGATTGTGGATTTTCCCTTGTCGTGAGACTTTGGATGGGGCTAGTTGAATCTTAGATAATTATGTTTGTTACTGTGATTGTGTTTTGACTTTCGAGGATGAGAAAGTTCATTGTAAATTTAGGATAATGAGTTTGAAGTAAATTGAATCAAGGGATTTTCATGGTAAGTCTCCTTTACCTTGTGGTGGTTAGCGATCATGTTTCCCAAGATATAAATATTTTGTTGGTGGTTTCTAGTAAGAGTTTGATGAAAATAAGAAGATTAGAGTGCGTAATAAATCTTTCATGTGGATTGTTAGTTGTGGAGTCTACCGTGCCGATGGACTTTAGTGGATACTAAATGGATATGAATATTTAGGTTATTGGCTTGAAATCTCGTGATTATGGAATATCTTTGTAGGATTTCTGATGATTGAAAATGATGAGTTGCAAATTGGGTAAATTGCATTCTCTTGAGGATTTGGTTTATTAGTAGAGTTAGTAATGTCGAATTCTTGTAGATCTTCCTACCGACTTTATCTTGATCTTCCTATCCCAGAGAGTTCGATTTGTTTCGTTTTTGCGTGTTTTGTATATATTTTGTTACCCTGAATTGTGTGTGAATTGTACGAGTCGCTCTATGTACGTGTAATGTCCTGTTATTTGATTTTATCTTTGATAAAACCTTCAAATTTCCATATTATATTTCTAATTTAATGTTTGAAAGAAGTCTAAAGTTGGTTTTTGTACCTCCTTTTTGCAGAAAATAGATTTATTTCGCTTTTATATTTGGATTTTGCGTTTCGTTGGATGTTTGCACTTGTTATTGGAGACGTCTGATAACTAGTCCTACACTTACTAACGTTGTTTGATTTTCGATTTCACTATTTCGACTGTGATTTGATCTGGATAATTAGAGTTCTCGTTCGCGACGAGCACTCTTGAGATCCGTAAGTAAAGTTTCACACTTATGAAAATTCTCCTTAAACCGTTTTCGAGAAGAACCCCGTTCCATAAATGTTTCCCTTGTAAAAGCTTTCTTGTTAATTTTTAAAACCGATTCTTGTCTTTGATACTTTTGTTTTCTACTCTCAAGTTTCGAGGACGAAACTTTTTTAAAAGGTGGGGTGATTGTAACACCCGCAAATGTACCCTATTTGTAATTTAAAAATATTATACGGATACTTTTCAGCGAAATTTAGTTTTAGTTTAGAATTAAATTTTCTGTGTCTAATTTGGAATTTCCGAGTTCGTATTTGGATTTTTCGCGAGAATTCAAGTGAATCACGTCTTAAGACGTCATTGACTTTTCCCTTGACTTTTTCCACTTACTCCACTCATACTCCCTCATAAACCCTAACTTCCTCACAACTCAATCACCTTCTTCCTCACAAAGAAAACCCCAAAACCTAGCCTCCATTTTTTATCCACCTTAGAATCGTCGCTACTCTCTCATTTCTCGCTCAAATTCACGTAAGTTCGTCTTATTCCTTCCCTCTCATCTTCCTCTATCCGTATTGGTAATAAAATTACCGTCTTTCTCGCTTTTCAGTTTATCCGTCTTTCTCAAAGGTGAATTATATTCATCTTTTGTCGTCTTTGTTTAGGTGGAGACTTTCTAGACCCCGACAAAGATTACTATCTAGTGGAGGAAGGCTTAGAAATCGTTTAAAGACGCATAAAGGTAACGGTGAAGGGTTACTCGATATCATTTCCGTGTTTTATGTGTTTTCTAGGCTAGTAATCGTATTTAGATTATGGTTAGTATGCTTAGGACTTGTGTTGTTGTTGATGGATGTTGTTAGTTGTTAATTGATATGAGAATTGATGGTTTGTGATGGTAAATGAGGATTTTTGTTGTTGATAACATGTTGGATTTGATCGTTCCTGAATCCCGTAAAGGACGCTGGCTGCGTCGTGGGACGCTGGCTGCGTCGTGGGACGCTGGCTGCGTCGTGGGACGCTGGCTGCGTCGTGGGACGCTGGCTGCGTCGTGGGGCGCTGGCAGCGTTACGCGCGGCCGACTGCAGTTTTCCTGCACTGACCCCTTTTCGTAAAATGATCATATCTCCTTCGTTACTTGCTTTTTTTGGGCTTGTGACATCCCGTTGGAACCGTAAGAGGATACGCTATCACCTCCATTTTGAATTTCTGCATTTTCATGTCTAGAACTCTAGTTATTACCGTTTGAAGTGGACCCTTGTTTTAGTTGGTTTCCAAACAACGTTGTTTTGGAGAGGTGATCTATGTTTTTATTCATTATGCTTCATAAACTTGTTCTAATGCTTATTTATCATGTATTGACTCATGTTTATCATATTTAAACTTATATGATTCCCTATTCTCATGTTTTGTGACGGTTTTTGGTATGTCCCACTTTGAGTCGGTTTTTACAAATGTTTCGGTTTGAGCACTATTTTGTTATGTGCTTTGTACTCTCATTCCCTTGGCTACCTCCACGTTCGCAAGGCTGAAATGTCGGAACGGGGATGTATCCTACTGCTTAATTGCATGTGTTAGTGGGCATACGACGACGTTGTTGGGAGGCGAACACTTTGCGTTGATCGACCCGGCAGTCAAATGTTGTGTACTTGCGAGGTGGTGTTATTTGCATGTAGCGTACCGCTTGTTATGAGGCTTGAGCTCTTTTCCGCCTCTTTCGTGAATTATATCGACCGAATTTGGGGTACTCGGCGTCTTTGATTGACCGAGTCTTGGATGCGAAATGTTATCGCATGTCGAACCGGAAAATGTGATTTCGGGATTCTGGCCAGATTTAGACTAGGACCGGGTATTTATATCGTCGTTCTACTAGGAGGAAATTAGTCCACATATACGAAATGAATTGAATCGTGTATGCGTTCAGGGAATGTTTTTATCCCGTGGATGCCTTTTAATCATACTAGCCATGTACACGGTGCTAGTGCGTTTCATTTACCGTGAGAGTTGTCGTATTTGGATGCATGATTACATGATTGATTATTCATGATCATTGCATGACTTGGCATGGTTTATTTGTCGAGTCTCAATCTTATCAAACTTATACCGCTAACGGTGAGATGCAAGCTCTAGTGAGCGTATTCGGTTGCCTAAGAGTGTCTTCCCCGTGTCAATCTATAGCATGATGGTTACGGTTTTGTACTCCATGTATCGATATCTTTATGCATTGAATTGCTTATCTATCCTTATCGTATTTCACATGTATATCTATATATGCATGCTTCTATTTTGTATTTCCTTTTATGTACGTTTAATGTGATATGGCTGGGAGAACCCGGAGTTACTCCCCACTGATTGTGGCGTTCATGTTTTTCATGGATGAACAGGTTGCTTGCATGGATGACTTTTTCCTTGATGTTTTGGATTCGGGTGTGAGCTAGCGGGCGTTGTCCCTGGATTGAAACACCTCTAGACGATTTTAGCTAGTTTGCTAAACACTTTGACATTTATAACATTTTGAGAGACTTCGTCTCTTTGTTGTATTTCCTACTTTAGTTTGTAATATTTGACACTCCTCGTATACTTCTACTTGCATGTATAAAAGTTTTAAAAATTCCGTATTTCCGCTAATTACTTCACATGCTTGTATGTTTTTATTTTCCGCATTCGCGAGGGTTGTCACATCTCTCGCCTTCTCATGCCTGGTGAGCAACGCCAGCATTTCCGCTCTCATCGAGGAGCAATGTCTGCAAGAATTGTAAAAGGTTGTGACAATGTCTGCAATAATCTGATGATTCATGAAATGGAGTAGTAAAGAAGGACGATAGAGCTCTGACGCCCCCTTGCTGATTCCAAATACCACGAGATATTGGGCAATGGTGAAGCAAGTGTTCAGTGCATTCGTCCTCGTTGAGACACCGAGGGTACATAGAATCATCAGATAAGTTACGACACACCCTATTTACATCGTACAATAATTTACCATGGGCAGCAAACCAAATGAATTGAACAATCTAATTCAATGTTGTATGGGGAGCTTCCAAAATAAGATGCCAATGTATAGGGTTGGATCCAGAGAGATGATCGAGGGCTTTAAGAGCACCCACAATAGAGAGGATTGAGCATCCTCTTAACCCTTTCTCTTCTCTAAGAGTACATCCTCTCTATTGTGGGAACTACTATGAGTGTCCTCTTACATAGAGGAAGATGGTTATTTCCTCTACTTTTAGTGTAAAGAAGACATAGGCCCTTGTGCCCAAGAACTAATATTTAATTGCCATGTTGATTATTCAATTAGTTTTATTGATTTCTAAATAATTAAACTAATATAAAGTGACTCATAAAGTCATAATATTAAATATAAAATAAAATAAATGATTTATAAGAGGATCCTCTCTATTGTGGGGTAAAATAGAGTTAGATGACATGAAGAGGATGTAGATAGTGGGAAATGAGGTGGCTAAAGATGGAGTGAAGTGTCAAAAAAATACATGGAACGATAAAAAATAAGAGGATGAAATCATCCTCTGTATTGTGAATGCTCTAATAATTTTTAAAGCCGACTTGATCGAGAATTTATCATGTATAGTACCGTTCCAGTATAGTGCATCAACCATGCATGTGGATGCAAGACTTTAGATATGTATACTTAGGTCCATTTGGAATATGTTCTTCTGACTGAATATAATTTAAGTTGATAGGGGTTATAATCTATCATCGAGTTGATTGTGTTTGGTTATTCGCTTCAATATTTACGCGTAGGTGAATTTCGATCATTTCATTTTCAATGTTGTTTTTAAAGTTTTGTTATTTTTAAGTAAACAATGGTAAGTGCATGTGATTTCAAACTTGTCATTTTAAGTAAAAAATACAGTGCAAGATGTTCATATAGGTATAATTAATTTAGTCATTTTGAGTTATTCAAACTAATCTACCTTAATTGGTTTATTTTGAGAAGTTTAACAATATATATTTAATACAATAATAAACTATTCTCATAATAGTATCAAATACCCGAAATTAGTACTAGAGGAATAAGCACAATTAATTTTGATGCTTAGTATTCTATACTATTATGAAAAAATCTAATTAGTCAAACCCGCTGAAAACTTGACACCAGTAGCCGGCAACCACGACATACCGTTAATGAACTGCTGGACGGTAAAGAACATAGCCTCAGATGCATCTCGAATAATGTGAAATCCGACCCACTTAACCCGTCCAGATAATAATGCTCCGGGTCCATAGTTCCTGTATTCCCCAAAATACAAGGTATTTAGGGCAAATGTCCCATACCACTCTAACCAACCCCTAGGTTGAACCATAGAATTCATGTAGGTGTCCATATAAACTACTCTTGAGAAGGCTTTCCAAGGCCGGCCCAAATATGTGGGCTGGGTCGCGTAAATATAGCAATCTTGGATCGAAAAACCCGTATTTTGATCTGGGCTTTTACGACCTTGAGCCGTAATAGTGACCTTTTGAAATGGGAGTGGTGTACGGGTGTAGATGTTGGAACTTTGTATAACGGCTGCACCATTACCAAATATGAAATCAATTGTACCATAAATGTTACACTCCCTAAAGAATTGGCGTAGGGAGTGAGCGTAGAGTGTGTCTTGGTATCCTTCCATGCTACACCGATAAAACGCTGATTGATCCGAATCAACTCGAAGAGCAACCGCTTGGTGGGCTTTAGGCCCCGCGGTGTTCCGAAATGTCATGTCCCTTGCTATGAATCCTTTGCCGGACACAGCTGCACACAAATTCGATATGTTTAGCTGTTTAGCTACTTGTATTGAAAAGCTTTTCGTATTTATTCTGGTAGTAACAATAACTATGTTATCATACAACGATTTTATACAAGACTGGTTGTAGTTGGACAAGCCCATCGTAATTATTTTTTGGCTGAGGATAAAGTAGAGAGGAAAGTAAAATTACCAAAAGTGGCACTTCTGAAAGTAGTCCAGCCTTGCATAAAGTTTCTATTGCTTGAAACAATAGTGGCTCCAATTCCATCTCCAATCAACATAATATTGGTCTTCTTTTTCTTCATATCAACATTTTCATTATAAACACCCTTCTTAACATAAATAACATACCTCCTATTACTGTGATTTGGAGCCGCATCGATAGCTTGCTCTATCGATTGATAATGGCCACTTCCATCCAAGGCAACAATGGCGTCAACATGCATCCCTTTACTAGGAGTAGAGTCACGAAGAAGTTCCTTATCGCCCTCAGTCATCCAAGCCGGGAACTCTTGTGTATCGAATTTCTTAGTACTATTATCGTCGTTATGGTTATGGTTATGATGGTGGGTCTCGTGCCTAGGTGATGTAAAGGGATAGGTATGAAATCGTGTGTACAAAGTTAAGACATTTGTTATAAGTTGTGTGACTTGTGTTAGGCCACCCTTAATGTAGTTATGAACTTGTTGGTTAGTGCCTTGGAAACCTTCTAGGCAAGTATCTTGGTTGCTCACAGCTGCACTTAACCATGCTTGAAGGTTTCCTTCAGGGTCATGGACAATATGGTTATAGTTGTTTGAATTTGAGTTTGAACTACCTCGAAACCTTCTCATCTCGGCTAAAGACCAAGCAAGCTCGGTCACTGAGAAGTCGAGGAGCTCCTTGCAATCTTCCACTGCTATCTGTTCTCGACCACTTGATGTCGAGAGTGAATTAAAGGTCGAAACCTTACGAATAACATGTTGAAGTTCGTTAAGAGAGGTTTCTAGAGCAGCTTTGAGGATTGAAGTCGCGTTTTTAGGGCCATTTGGTAGTCTAGATTCTAGGTTAGAGAGGCAGGTGATTTGGTCATCCATATTAGCGCATGCTTGGGTGATCATGTTCTGCATGATTTGATCCGGGATTTGATTAGTTTCATTATTGAATTGTGCATTACTGAGCAAAGGTAACAGAATTAAGAGTAAAAGTGGTAATAATGTGAAGAAGTTAGCCATTTTTTTGCATGTGAAAACAAGGATTGACACAACTTATTGCATGGTTGTATTATCATATCATATGATAGGAGAATATAAAGACATGGAATTTTTACTGTTGCTTGCCAAGGTGAAACTACTGCTGGAATGTTTGCCAAGTAAGGAAAGTGTTGTTTTGAAAGATGTCATTACATTTGTAAAAAGTTGATGCTTTTACCCTTCTCAAAGTTTAGTTTATTCGGATTTGGTAAAATGCTCAACAAGTCTTAGTTTTGTGCTTTGCTTGCTAACCATATCTTTCGGCATGCTTCAATAACCCAAGGGATTCCATAATAACATAGCTAAGATTTTAACATCTCACATTTAGTGCTCAAATATATAGGGCAATAAATGTGAAGATCAAGTCTTATATTCTCAAGCTCATCATCTTCCTAAAACTATGTCCTACATTTGGGCCGAGCTCGATATGGATATGGTGAGTCGTATAAATGTCGGTCCATTCTTCAGTTTGGCTTACACGTACCGATGTAATACAGAGTTGCTTAATTTTTAGCAAATCTCATAAAAGAAAGGATTATGCTAAGTGTGTGACCAATCTATTTAACCGGAAAAAAATAATCTATTTACCAACTAACCTGTAAAAACCGGAAATAACGTAGTACGTAACACCGTTTTATATGGCGGATCTGGTAATCTTGTGAAGTTGTGAACTTGTGATATGACCAACTCTGAGAATTTGTAATTCTAGTCCCATCTGATTTTGCATCCTCTTGACCAAAGAAATTGGAGTATGTCACGGGAGAGTGTCGATTTAAGGAAGATATTCAATTTAACCTTCTTGAGTCGCATGCCACTCGCCCTGAGTCCGAGTTCAAAACCTCCCGGGGAGACATTACTCAGGTGAACAAGGTTCGCATGTTGTAGGCATATCAACTTACTCATCACCATACAAAATGCTACGTCTGAAATGGCACATTGGCACAAGTTTATCTGCCATCATTAGTTCAATTACTTGTTGGTCATGCTGTTTCCAGATACTACATAATCAATATCAATATCAATATCTATATCTATATCTATATATATTATTAAAGGAAGCTTTTTTCAAGCGATTACAGAGTCTCCAACTTTTGCGAATGACTTTCGAGAGTCTTAAATTTTATAAACCACTTAATATTAAGAAAATTAATTAAGAGTTATTATCCATCAATAGTATTTCACGAAGACTAAAATTAATATAATAAAAATAAGATAAGGATAGTGTTCACCTAATTTTGAAATAACTTTGTGATAAAAATTACTATATATATATATAACCTTCACGAACAAACAAATATTTCAGATATAATTTATTTTTGAGTGCAAGTAGATTAGATGATTCTTTTTGTTTTCGTATGCGTGCTTATTGTGTTCAAGTAGCAAGTTCTATCTTAGCCAGTGTTTAGTGTTTAGTGTTTAGAGTTATCATTTGTGCTAATAATGCATGTTTGTGTTGAAATTTCAGGTACGAAAAGGATTACGATGATTGTTGGAACTCAGGGATGGAAATTATCAACTAATCTACCCCTTGCCAACATCACACCATTGTTTTATTTGGTAAAATTATTGTCTTGGCCTGATTGCATCTTTAGGTAGTTAAATTGCTATAATAGACTAATTTGTCAATTGTCATTAGTAACCATATTTTTGGCAAACTACATAATTAGTTAGAGTAATTTTTGCAGCAAGATTTCATCAATTACACGTTCGAAAGTATACATGTCACTGTCCAACACTCCAAGTTCTTTTTTGCACGTAATAAGCAATGAGAACTGATAAGGCCAAAGAGTTTGGATTCATATGAACTTAAAAAACACTATATAGCAATTTAAGACGAGAACATAATACTTTAGGAACTTAAGATGACACCCTAACAATGTCCCTTTTCCCTTTGTCAAAAAAAAAACATAAACAATGTCACACCCCCTAAATGAATTAAAATATGATAAAATACCGCGTGTGATAGATATCAATTAGTTGCTCATGACATTATTCATCTCAAAATGAGTAGAACCCCACACAAACAAAGCCGCACACAATTTTAATCATACACATTTTTCAATTACTACATTATAAGTGATAGAACATTATAAATAGGCTCGTGCATCGCACGGGCATTAAATCTAGTATATATATATATATATAAGAGGCTTTTTTCGAGTCACGTGAGTGGTTCCCTCTTTATAGGAACTCTTAAAATAAAAATTAAATTCATACATATATTTTCCAAGTTATGGTTGAACACTTAGATTTTGATTATATTTTTTAATTAATTATTTTCCTAATAATATTATCAACTTTTCAACATTATATTCATACATATACTTTCCAAGTTATGGTTGAACTCTTAAATTTTGATTATATTTTTTAAATTAATTATTTTCCTAATAATATTA
>JAIUZE010016889.1:0-17400 GCA_022085475.1 Heliosperma pusillum
AAGACAAAATAGTGCTCAAACCGTAACATTTGTAAAACCGACTCAAAGTGGGACATAGCAAAAACCGTCACAAAACATGTGATACAAGCGAATGAATTATCATATATCCAAAACATGAATATTATAAGACTCTACGTAAAATTGTACAATAAACGGATCATGCGAACTATTATAAATCACGAGTTTTAGAAGTCAAAAGAAAACAACACAGCCGTGTTCCAAGACGGGCAAGTGACCGGTGGCCGGTGGGCCGGCTCAGAACACAGGGCAAAAACCAAAAATCATAGAAAACAGAGAAATGTAGTCTAGGCCGGTCAGTGGACTGGCGGCCGGTGGACCGGCACAGAGCACCTCATCATACAAAATCCAATTTTCCAAAAATGTTACTGATGTGTTCCCAGCCGGTTGGCAGACCGGCGGCCGGTCGACCGGCAGGGAACACCAGTTCACCCGTGAGTCTTCAATTCATTTCCAGATCATTTCAATTCTCAAATATACTTCTAATAATCATCAACAATCAATATACATCATCAATATTCATCATATAACAACATTCATTAACCATACCATGAATTCTAGGCTTCCTAATCGTATTCTAATACGATTTCTAGCATATAAAGCATGTTAAACACGTAAATGATACCGAGTAACCCTTCACCGTTACCTTTTCGCGTCTTTAAACGGTTACTAAGCTTTCCTAGTCTCCACCTACATACAATTAGATAATAAAAGATGAATATTATTCACCTTGAGAAAGACGGATAATTTAAAAACCGAGAAAGACGGTAATTTTATTACAAATACGAATAGAGGAAGGTAAGAGGGGAAGAATAAGACGAACTTACGTGAATTCCGTCAAAGAACGAATGAGCTACGATGATTCAAAGATCGAAAAGATTATGGAGGCATGGGTTTTTGGTTTGCTTAGTGATGAAGAAAAGTGTTGGTGTTTGTGTTGAATGAAATAGGTTAAGGAGTATGAGGGAGTATAAGTAAAGGGTGAGTCGGAAAAGTCAACGAAAGTCAAAGGCGGCTCAAAAGTCAAGAAAAGTCAAAGACGACTCAAAAGTCAAGAAAAGTCAAAGACGACTCAAAAGTCAAGAAAAGTCAAAGACGACTCAAAAGTAAAGAAAAGTCAAAGACGACTCAAAAGTCAAGAAGAGTCAAAGACGACTCAAAAGTCAAGAAAAGTCAAAGACGACTCAAAAGTTAAGAAGAGTCAAAGACGACTCAAAAGTCAAGAAAAGTCAAACTCGCCTTAAGACGGGATTCTCATGGAATCTAGCGGAAATTCCAAATACGAACTCGGAATTTGCAAATTCGACTCGAAACTTTAAATTCTAAATTAAAACTTAAATTTGCTGAAAAGATTTCGTAAAATATTTTTACTAGAAAAATAGGGTACATTTCCGGGTGTTACAATCACCCCACCTTTTAAAAAGTTTCGTCCTCGAAACTTGAGAGTAGAAAACACAAGTATCAAAGACAAGAATCGGTTTACAAAATAAACACGAAAGCTTTTGAAAGGGAAAACATTTATGAAATGATGTTCTTCTCGAAACGGTTTAAGGAAATTTTTGATAAGTGTGAAACTTTACTTACGGATCTCAAGAATGCTCGTCGCGAACGAGAACTCTAATTATCCCAAAAAGCAAAGTCGAAATAGTGTAATCAAAATTCAAAACAATGTTAGTAAGTGCAGGACTAGTTATCAGACGCGTCTCCAATAACAAGTGCAAACATCCAACCAAACGCAAAATCCAAATATAAAAGTAAAAGAAATCCATTTTCTCCAAAAAGAGGGTACACAAACCATCTTTAGACTTCTTTGAAACGTTAAATTAGAAATATAATATGGAAATTTGAAAGTTTTCTCAAAGATAAAATCAATTAACAAGACATTACACGTACATAGAGCGACTCGAACTTAAAGTTCATAAATCACGATAACAAAATATATACAAAACACGCAAAAACGAAACAAATCGAACTCTCAGGGATATGAAGAATCACGATGAAGTTGGCAGGAAGTTCTACAAGAATTTGACATCACTTACTCTACTAATAAACCGAATCCTCAAGAGAATACAATTTACCCATTTTGCAACTCATCATTTTCAATTATCCGAATTCCTACAAAAATACTTCATAATCATGAAACTTCGAGTAACAAATCCCAATTATTCAAATCCAATTAGAATCTACTGAGGTCCATCGGCACGGTAGACTCCACAACTAACAATCCACAAGAAAGATTCATTACGAACTCTAATCTTCTTAGCTCCATCAAAACTCTTATTAGAAACCACCAACCAAAATATTTATATTTAGGGAGACATGATCGCTAACAACCACAAGGTAAAAGAGACTTACCACGAAATCCTTTGATCCAATTCATTCCAAAACTCATTATCCTAAATCATTAACAATGAACCTCCTCATCTTCAAAAGTTAAATCATAAAACCTCAAGAGAGATTAGTCACAAATCTCAATCACTTATATTTTTCCAATCAAGGAGAAACTTATATTTTTCCAATCACGGGGAAAAGCGACCGTTAATCAAATTATTTAGCTCCTTAACTCAAGATACATCGGTCTTCTCTTATGATAATATTCCTCAAGTTTGGTCATCCAATCCAAATTCCACAAAGTAATTATCCCCGTTAGGGTCCAACCTTTAAGGACAAAAATTTCCCAATTAACATTTAAAGAAATCACTAAAATTCTTAATCACAACAACCAACTATCATTATGCTTATTTCGATCCTCCAAATGATATTGCAACATCAAGCTTCATAGTCTAAAACCACTAGGAGAGTTTCATCCTAAGTTTATCCTCAAATCCTTATAATCATCTAAACATGAAACTAGTTTAATAGGACGGTTAGGTACCATATTCGAAACTTCTTCAAAACACACCTACTAACCCTTACGCTAGCTAATAAGAAAAACTACCTATCAAGAGAGTAGGGATAAAAGAACATGATACAAGGAACATTAGAAAGCGTCATTAAAGACTACGATAAGATGAAAAAGACGAAGGCGAAAAAGGAAAACGAGGTTGAGGAAGAGACAAAGCAGATAGTAGAGTTATGAAGATATCTGAGTAAAAAAGAAAGTACGAGCTTGTAATTTCTTAAAGATCAATCTTGACAAAAACATTCAAGAATGGAAATGAAAGGAATGATGGCACGAGTAAGGGTTTAAGATTTAATCCACAAAGTTTCTCCTTTCAGACTTAGGGTGATAGTAAAGTAACTCATCCCAAACAAAGGTCTCTTACAAGGGACCATCGTACCACGTACAATCATCAAAGTAAGGTACACCTAGATTTGATAAATCGACTACAACCCAATTCATCCACCCTTTCATATAACACGGATTCTCAAATGTGGAAATTGCAACTCAAGCATAGTAACATTCTCTCAACTCCATAATTTGACACATTCCCAAAGGTTTCAAAAACCGAAGAACCAATAATGGAATTCTCCATACTAATCTCTTTTCAACTCCTAAGGCCACAAAGTAGAACACCGAACAAAACGTCATTATCAACATCATATAGCCCACGAGTTCATTATTAACAAAGTACGACCTCAAGTCAAACATCATCATTAACATCCCAAGGTATTTCCATCATAACTCACATCATAATTCTCAAGTAATATGGTTCAACTTACAACGAAACCTTACTACTTCAAACGAATCTCAGATGCCATAAGATAAGATCATATCTTTAAATCCAAGAACTATAGCCAAAAGCTTTTCCACCAAGCCTATACTCACAAACACACAAAAGGAAACCACAAGACGTCACTTAACCTCAAAAGTATTTCGCACCTCAAGATATCATTCAAAACTTCTTATTTACACCAAATAGACATATCATAAGCATGGTCTTCAAACCAATACTAAACTTCTAAGTCCAAAAGACTAAATTACTAATGAGTCAATAAGTCATAGCCAACTCATTCGACCTTACACCATCGAATATCATGAACTATTTACACATTAGTCATGGCAAGCATCAAGCCTTAAAATCATCAAACTTATCTTACTACCTTTCCTCATAGATACAACCAATCATCAATATAGGGTGAACTTAGATCTACACCATTTACCTCAACTCCCAAATTCATTCTAACAAACACTAATATTCCACAAAAATCAAAGTTCTTTCGACCAAGCATAATATACCACAAACAAATGGGTATGGCATCCATAAAACTGTTACAAGAGGAAGGTAAGGATACCAATGGTAAGATGGAGGAAACTATCAAGAGTAATTTCCAAGAGGCAAACAAAATGGAAGAGAAAGAAGCACCTAAATAGAAGGAAGAGAGCATAATACAATAAGGACGAGAGAATTCATAGATGAAGAAGAAATACACTTCAATTAGGCTTGTAAATCTTCAAATCTTCGGTAGAGTATACTTCTTCTAGGTAACACAATGATCCACCTTAAGACGGTAGATACAAACAAATATAACATCACTCAATACAATCAACAAACAAGTTAGAACCTAACAACATCAAGTACACCAAAGTTTAGGGTTCACGTGTATGCGTCGGGAGCGATAAAGCTCTGATACCAACTATGACAACCCTCGCGAATGCGGAAATATAAAACATACAAGCATGTGAATTATATAGCGGAAAATATGAAGTTTTAAAAACTTTTATACATGCAAGATAGAAAAATACGAGGAGTGTCAAAATATTACAAACTAAATAAAAATACCATAAGAGACGTAGTCTCTCAAAGTGTTAACAAAAGACAAAGTAATTAGCAACTAGCTAAAAAACGTCTAGAGGTGTTTCATCCAGGGACAACGCCCGCTAGCTCACACCCGAACCCAAAATAGCATAAGCAAAAAGCCATCCATGCAAGCAACCTGTTCATTCATGAAAAACATGAACGCCACAATCAGTGGGGAGTAACTCCGGGTTCTCTAGCCATATCACCTTTAACGTACATATAAGGAAATACAAAAGTAGAGCATGCGTATATAAATATACATGTGAGTTACGATAAGGATAAATAGGCAATTCGATAGATAACTATAAGAGCATATGGAATACAAATCCGAATCCATCATGTTATTCAAAGACTCAGGGAAGACACTCTTAGGCAATCGAATACGCTCACTAGGGCTTGCATCTCACCGTTAGCGGTATAAGATTGATAAGATTGAGACTCGACAGACAAACCAGTCAAGTCATGCGATGATTACACAAATCCAACATATTATCATCCATTCACGAACCAAGACAATGACGGTGTCCAATCATGCAATGACCATGAATAATATCATGAAATCACGCATTCAAAGAACGACGACTCAAGACGACATCTCTCACGGTAAATGAAAAGCACTAGCATCGTGTACATGGCAAGTATGATTAAAAGGCATCCACGGGATAAACATTTCCCTGAACGCATACACGATCACATTTCGTATATGACAAATTTCCTCCGGTAGGACGACGATATAAATACCCGGTCCTAGTCTAAATCTGGCCAGAATCCCGAAATCACATTTTCCGGTTCGACATGCGATAAACGTTTCGCATCCAAGACTCGGTCAATCAAATGACGCCGAGTACCCCAAATTCGGTAGATCAATTCACGAAAGAGGCGGAAAAGAGCTCAAGCCTCATAACAAGCGGTACGCTACATGCAAATAACACACCTCGCAAGTACACAACATTTGACGGCCGGGTCGATCAACGCAAAGCGTTCAACTCCAACAACGTCGTCGTATGCTCACTAACATGCATTAAGCAGTAGGATACCTCTCCGTTCCGACATTCCAGCCTTACGAACGGGAAGGTAGCCAAGGGAATGAGAATACAAAGCACAAGACAAAATAGTGCTCAAACCGTAACATTTGTAAAACCGACTCAAAGTGGGACATAGCAAAAACCGTCACAAAACATGTGATACAAGCGAATGAATTATCATATATCCAAAACATGAATATTATAAGACTCTACGTAAAATTGTACAATAAACGGATCATGCGAACTATTATAAATCACGAGTTTTAGAAGTCAAAAGAAAACAACACAGCCGTGTTCCAAGACGGGCAAGTGACCGGTGGCCGGTGGGCCGGCTCAGAACACAGGGCAAAAACCAAAAATCATAGAAAACAGAGAAATGTAGTCTAGGCCGGTCAGTGGACTGGCGGCCGGTGGACCGGCACAGAGCACCTCATCATACAAAATCCAATTTTCCAAAAATGTTACTGATGTGTTCCCAGCCGGTTGGCAGACCGGCGGCCGGTCGACCGGCAGGGAACACCAGTTCACCCGTGAGTCTTTAATTCATTTCCAAATCATTTCAATTCTCAAATATACTTCTAATAATCATCAACAATCAATATACATCATCAATATTCATCATATAACAACATTCATTAACCATACCATGAATTCTAGGCTTCCTAATCGTATTCTAATACGATTTCTAGCATATAAGGCATGTTAAACACGTAAATGATACCGAGTAACCCTTCACCATTACCTTTTCGCGTCTTTAAACGGTTACTAAGCTTTCCTAGTCTCCACCTACATACAATTATATAATAAAAGATGAATATCATTCACCTTGAGAAAGACGGATAATTTAAAAAGCGAGAAAGACGGTAATTTTATTACCAATACGGATAGAGGAAGGTAAGAGGGGAAGAATAAGACGAACTTACGTGAATTCCGTCAAAGAACGAATGAGCTACGATGTTTCAAAGATCGAAAAGATTATGGAGGCAAGGGTTTTTGGTTTGCTTAGTGATGAAGAAAAGTGTTGGTGTTTGTGTTGAATGAAATAGGTTAAGGAGTATGAGGGAGTATAAGTAAAGGGTGAGTCGGAAAAGTCAACGAAAGTCAAAGTCGACTTAAGAGTCAAGAAAAGTCAAAGACGACACAAAAGTCAAGAAAAGTTAAAGACAACTCAAAAGTCTAGAAAAGTCAAAGACGACTCAAAAGTCAAGAAAAGTCAAAGACGACTCAAAAGTCAAGAAAAGTCAAAGACGACTCAAAAGTCAAGAAAAGTCAAAGACGACTCAAAAGTAAAGAAAAGTCAAAGACGACTCAAAAGTCAAGAAGAGTCAAAGACGACTCAAAAGTCAAGAAAAGTCAAAGACGACTCAAAAGTCAAGAAGAGTCAAAGACGACTCAAAAGTCAAGAAAAGTCAAACTCGCCTTAAGACGGGATTCTCATGGAATCTCGCGGAAATTCCAAATACGAACTCGGAAATTGAAAATTCGACTCGAAAATTTAAATTCTAAATTAAAACTTAAATTTGCTGAAAAGATTTCGTAAAATATTTCTACTAGAAAAATAGGGTACATTTCCGGGTGTTGCATTAGTTTTGTCTAAGTTAGTGAATCCGTTGAATTTGTATGTTTGTAAGAAAGTTGTATGAATTTATACAACTTTTTATGTAATGGATTTGTTTTCCAATTTCCATCGATCTTCCGTCTTTATTTTGTTGATTCTTGCTCATGCGGTCGACGTGATTATAAATTACCGCTTTGCGGTTGACGAATGTATTTTCTGTATTGTAGGTTTTGTTGAAATTTTCACCGTTTAAAAAAATGCAAAATACGCATTGTGGCTGGACAGCAGGCTGCTGTTTCCAGCCACTGCTACATTGACTATTAACGGAAATTTTGTCAGTAAAGTCAACCTTATCCTGACTTTACTGACGGAAATTCTGTCAGAAGGTCAAGATAATCTTGACTGTACTGATGGAAATTCGGTCAGTAAAGTCAAGATAATGTTGCCTTGACTTATCTTGACCTTCTGACAGAATTTTCGTCAGTAAAGTCAAGATAATGTTGACTTTACTGACCGAATTTCCGTTAGTACGGTCATGTTTGTCTTGAGTTTCACTTAAACAAGCTGACGAATCATCCCCCCTTCTAGTCCTAAACAGACCACGGAAGGATCTCAGTATGGATTTCATTGTAGCACTATCAAGAACACAGAGAGGAAAGGATTCTATCATGGTGGTTGTGGACAGGTTCAGTAAGATGGCACATTTCATTGCCTGTAAGAAGACTGAGGGTAAAATGGGTGTGGCTGAACTGTATTTCAGGGAGGTTGTCAAGCTTCATGGGGTTCCTAGGAGTATTGTGTCCGACAGGGACACAAAGTTTATGAGCCATTTGTTGAGGACCTTATGGAAACTATTGAAGACAAGGCTGTTGTTTAGCACATCCCACCACCCTCAAACAGATGGAAAAACTTAAGTCACTAACAGGACCTTGGGGAAGATCTTGAGGAGCATGGTTTCCAAGTCATTAAAAGACTGGGAAATCAAATTGGCACAAGCTGAGTTTGCCTTCAACATGGCACCACCCACCAGCACATGTAAAAGTCCTTTTGAAGTTGTTTATGGTACTAACCCTCTCATGCCTACAAACCTGGCTCCAGTAAGAGGAAACACATCAACCTATGATGCAAAGAAAAGAGTTGAGAAGATAATGCAGATTCATGATCAGGTTAAGAAACAAATTGAGAAGTCAAATGAGTTGTACACGGCCAGGTCTAAGGGGCCTAAGAAGTCAAAAAAATCAAAGCCGGAGACCTTGTATTCCTACACTTTAGAAAGGAAAGGTTTCTAGACAGAAGGAAGAACAAACTTATGCCAAGGGCTGATGGACCATTTGAAATACTTGAGAAGCTGGGTCCTAATGCTTAGAAGGTAGACCTGCCAGGCAGCTATAGAGTCCATGGCACATTAATTGTGGGAGAATCGAGTCCTTATCATGGAGAATATGAGGATGATGAATATTTGAGGATAAATCCTCTTCAAGAAAGGGAGGTTCCAACAGGAGTTCACGACAAGGTTCAGGTCAGTCAAGGCAACAACCAAGGAAACAAGAACTCAAGCAACTGCATGACAAGTAATGAAAATGTTTTATACAGTCCAAGAATCAATTATCGAAGTCACATCAAGAACAACCCCAGCCACAACAAGAATAACAATCCTAATGCACCTGGGCAAAACACAGTCCACTTGGACAGGGTCCAAGGGGGCCTTCCACACGTAAATAAACCTAAATAATGGTCAAGCTTGGTCCTATGAAGAGTCCTCAACACTTTTGTCCAAGATTTATTCTTCACAAAATGCACACGTTAAAAGTTAGCTTAGGGGCCAAGTTCAGGAAACCATAATCAGCTCTTTTGTGTAGTAGTTCAACTGTCACTGTCAGTCTTTCCTTTTCTGAAGAAACCAACTTGAGGCACCTTCAGCAAAACTTTGGGATTCATTCTACTCTAGTATGGCTCAAAATACTAAGCCAGGAAGTTCACTCTTTCACCTAAACAAGCCTGAGCTAACAATTATGAAAGATTGTCCTATTGGAAAAGTAATTTATGCTTATTACTTTATTTCAGAATTATGTAAGAATTATAACTGTTACATTCTCCTTTTTAGAGAGCCATTTGTGGCCTTAGATGTAGATGAATGTTGGTGATGTAATCCCTTTGCCTATATAAGGCCTATTCCTAATGAATGAAAATTATATTTGAAGTAAAAACCTAAACTCAAACTTGTTTTCTGTTAACCTCTTGGTTGTGTGATGGAGTTGTCCTTAGCTCAGTGGTGGGACTTGAGAGCTTATTCCTTTGCTGAGTGCTAGAAATAAGTCCTCTACACTTAGTCCATTGGCTCAGTGCTTTGGCTAAGTCCTATATGTTCTTAGAATTCTAGCATTTTAGTCATTAAACAGAAACAATTTTTGTTGTTTGAAAGCTTAGTTAAATTGCTCTCTTTCATGTGTTTTTTCTGAAAAATATCATTGCAATAAGTCACCAACAAGCTCAAAGGTCTTCGACAACTCACTCAACCAACCTCACATCATCAATGGATTAAAATATCCAAAGCATAACACACTACACTCTCCCATGACTCAATTACTCCTAATTATATGGTGAAAATCAAATCTACACAACATTTCTCAAAGTCTACAAATTCACTAACCCAAAGCCAATTCACCATAAATAAAAGGGGAAGATATCGACAAAAGGTCACAAGGGCAAGTTAAGGATACAAAAGGTAAGATTTGGGAAATTAACAAGAGAAATTATCAAGGAGGGAAGTAAATGGAAGACATGAAGAAACATCTAGATAGAGGGAAAAGAGCAAGGTACACCATAGACAAGAAAAATCATCGATGAGGTTGAAACACACTCCAATTAGGTTTGTCAACCTTCAATATTTGACAACGGGTACATGTTTTAGCCATCACATGGTCAATATCAAGAAGAGAGGTCCAAGCATGCACAACGTCACTCAACACAATCAACAAACAAGTGAGATCCTAACATGCAAAAGAAAACACTCTAAAGACTACCAACTTAGGTACTTAAAACTGCCCATCTCTCATTCATTCTTCATTGGTCAATTTATTTAAGGTTGGAGTGCACGAATATGTGTCGGGAGCGTTATAGCTCTGATACCAACTGACACCCTGCGATTTCGCAATAAAGTAAACACATGGATTGCAGCGGAAGATTTTAAAAACATTAAAGGCAAAATCGCGAATGTCACTTTTTGTTATTAAACCAAAACTTAATTTAATAAATCATTTATACAAACTGTAACTTAAATGAATACAAGGAATCCCGATCCCTTGATAAATACACAAATGAGATAATATAACTAATATAAACTACAACGCTAAGGGTGAATCGCTGTAAGTACAATGCTCGCTAGCTCAGTCGTCAAAACCCCATGCAACACCAACCTGTAACCTGTTTATTCATGAAACATGAATGCCACAGTCAGTGGGGAGTACCTCGGGGTTCTCCCAGCCATACCACATTAAAACAAACACAGGCATACATGCATACATGCATACATTATCATACATATATAAATATCATGCCAGATACGAAGGTAGAGTTTACATAATAGCTAGATAAGCATGTTAAATACCAACAACAGCATCATACGTCAAAGAATAAGGGAAGACTCTCCTTGACTACCGTATAACTACCAATGGCTTGCATCTAACCATTAACAATCATATGCTTGAGAGGGTTAGGGACAAGGCAAACAATCCAAATCACAAGCATCCAACAATGTGATACACAATCCAAAATATCGTCATATGATCAAACATACTCTCACGGTAAATGAAATGGACTAGCATCTGCACTAAGCAAGACATGACCACCCTTGACTCTAATCCTCTTGGTGGGACGTTGATAATATAATACCGTCCTAGTCTAAATCTGGCCAGACTCTCGGAATGCTACGTTTTTGGATTCGACATGTGGTATTACGTTCCACATCCAAGACTCGGTCGCCCGAACAGGACTGAGTAACCCCATATCCGACAAGGGAAGCTAACGGAAGAGGCGGAAGAGAGTGAGTATACCTAATTCGGAAAGGGAAGCTAACGGATAGGTTGTCACATAAAATTCAAGCCAGTACGCTACATGCAATGATACCACCTTGCAAGGATACGAGATTTGACAGCCGTGTTGATCAACGCATTGCGTTCTCCTCCCAACAACGTCGTCATACCCCCACTAACATATGCCTAAGCATAAGAAGGATGTGCCCCAGCACTCCGACACGAGGTCCAATGCGTATAAGGGTACAACGGGAAATGAGATTTAAAATCGTACAACAAACAAGACTCAACGAACTACTCAATATATATATGACTCAAAGAAGCTAAACATCTAAAACCGTCACTAAGCATGTGAATAAGGCATACGATAAATGTAACAATGATAAAAAAAAGATTCAATACATGAAACATAACCATTAGACAAGGTTTAGGAATCATAATCAATAAGGAACATAAATCCCATCACTAAACAACATGTTTGGAAACTATCTAAGACAAAGGTCAACTTTAAACGGTGATAACTTGCATTCTATACATGATATGCCGTAATTCCATGCGGGGGTGATATATATATTATCCTCTCACGGTTCCAACGGTAGGTGGCACGCCCAAAAAAAGTAAGAAACAAGGGAGATATGATCTATTTACGAATGTTGGTCAGTCACACCGTAGGCACTCGGTCAAGTGACTATGAAACTCATTCGAGTGATCATAACACTCAGTCAAGTGACCTCCACTCGGTTGATTGACCTCCACTCGGTCAAGTGACCTCCACTCGGTCGAGTGACCTCCACTCGGTCGAGTGATCATAACACTCGGTCAAGTGTTCGACAATCAGGGGCTTCTGTTACGAGGGCACTCGATCGAGTAGCTCAGGTACTCAGTCAAGTGACCTCTACACGGTCGAGTGGGTCATGCTACTCGGTCGAGTAGGCAACGGAGCAGCACAAGCAAGTTTTTAAGACATTTGAAATTTAATCAAAAGGGGATATGAACTCAAATCCGACACTCAACAACATTCCAACATCACGTGAGTCACAAAGCATCCAACATAAGTATCAAGGGAGTTAATTCAACAAACCTTAATTACTTTAATACATAATTAATTAACAAATGGGTGGATTAACTACCACATTATCAACATTCAACATTTCAACATGTGAGAGCATCAATTCATACCAATAGCTAACAAAGAACTCGACTTTCTCATAAATACTACCCTAAAACACATAGAAAACACATATAATGTGATATGGAGTAACCCGTCAACATTACCTTATTTGGCGCTCCAAAACGTCAACTAGCCAGGCCCTAGTCATCTAAGCTTGTCCCCAAACGAAAGCCCCAAGGAAAAGAGTGAAAATACTTAACCCCAGAAATACGGATTTGTATAAATCTAAAGAAAGTTGGCGTCTTCCTTACATAGAAAGAAGGAGGGAGAGAGAAGGAGAAGAATGGTGCGAAAATTGTTCCGTTTGGTGTAGAATTGA
The DNA here is from genome assembly GCA_022085475.1 of Heliosperma pusillum. Taxonomy (NCBI): domain Eukaryota; kingdom Viridiplantae; phylum Streptophyta; class Magnoliopsida; order Caryophyllales; family Caryophyllaceae; genus Heliosperma; species Heliosperma pusillum. The sequence continues at coordinate 12,865 of JAIUZE010016889.1, forward strand.
GTGAGATATGATGAATATAGGTTTTTGAGAGAAGGTGGGTGTTAATGGTGACTATAGAATATAGAGTGAGGAAAAGTGTGCTGAAAATTTGAGGGTAGAAAATGGAGTAATAAGGGTTTGATTTAGGAATATGAATAATAAAAGGCCCAAAACCCATTTGGAATTTCGAGTAGAACCCGATTATGAACTTCAAAAGGGCTGAAATGCGACGGTTTCTACCTAACTAAACTAAATTCAATTTATCCTTAATTTAAAGCTACGTAATCATAAATTATTGATTTAAAATATTTTAACCCATAAAAGTAAAAGATAATTTTATAAAATTAACGATTTTAATAAATACCAATTATTATAAAATTGGGGTGATACAAAAGTGTTAGGTTCAATAACCTCTTCATAAGAAACTTCTTATGATGAACTAGTTAACTCTTTAACTATTTGTCCTAGACCTACTGCATACAAACAATAAGAACAAAGTAGAGAAGAAAGTTGGTTCCTCACATTGAGTTTAGTCGAGATAATGGGCACAAGATTAGGACACCTTCTTATTATTGTTCTTAAGCTAAATTAATTAGGGATGAACTTCCTTAAGCTGCAAGTGTAGGAACACTCCTTTAAGTTACACCTTGACTATCCCTTAATCACTCAAGTATAATTTTACAAGAACTATAAGTGAATAGCCCTTAATATATGTATATAACACCCTTATTATTACACTTATTAATGTAGTGTTAATCCTAGAACATAAGTTCTATGAAACTTCTTAATTTTCTTATGAATGTATATTTTTCTAGTGAGATAAGAGATAAATTTGAATATGATCAAGTACTGAGAATAAGAGGAAAAACACATCCTCTTATTCACTCACTAAACCAGCACCAAGCATGGGGAAGGGTGGTTGCTTTTTAATTTTTGTCTTAACAATGTACGTAAGCTTAGGGCTAGTTTTAGGTTCTTAATCATTATGTTTAATTCTTAATTAGAGCACAAATTAATACCTAAACACTACCCTACCACCCTCCAAAATCGGTTATCCCACATATAATGGGAATCCATTTTATTTTGTGATTTTGTCATTTGTCACATATGTGATTGTGGTACACGGCCTGGTGAGGGACCACGGGATTGAAACGAGGGACAAGCGTAGTGATACGCATTTGTGGAGTCGCCACCAATTTTTATAGGAAATTGGAACCGTTAGAATACTTTATGCCATGTCAAGACACAAAGTAATGACATGAACACTAAGAACTCGTTACCCTTAGCATTCTATGTCTAGAATGACTCTCGTGGATGCCAATGAACACAGATGTTCACAGAGATATGGAGTAAGAGGTGAGGGTACGTATTAGGAAGTTCTTTAATCGAACACCTAATCCCGCCCGCCTCGATAGCGGCCTCTACTAATGATTAGGGAAATCGTTTGTATTTGATACGTTATCGATTATATGCATGCAATGCAACATCCAACGTTTTAATCCTAGCATGTGAATTAAACTATGTCGGTGAATATGTAGTTTTAACACTCAATTATGTCAAAATTGGGTTTAGAATTAATTGCATATGAAAGCAAGGTAGAAAATCATACAATAAATGATTAAATAAAGCTATAAAATAAAAATTACAATTGATTACAATGAATACGGGATCTATGTCGGAAATATACCCAAAACAGATGTTTGAAGAAAAGAAAAAAGAGTAAAAGATTGAAAGGATAGATTAAGGATGATATTATGATTAATAGTTAATTAATAACATAATTAACCTACGTCGAAGCGAGAAAGGAAGTTCATAGACAAAAACAAGCCCAGAACAGGCGCAACAGCATGTACGTCCTCTGGAAGAGGCGCAACAGCTGTTGCGTCTGTTCTTGAGTTGGGCTCTGGCTATGAAGCCAAAATCACAATCAGTTAATATTCGTTGGTATTTGCAATTAATCGTTGACCTAAAACTCGAATGAAAGTTATTTAATTAGATTATTTACATTAATAATTTATCAATAACGAATCTAGATATTTGATATGAACAAATCGAACCTCTAAAGACTCACACTTGATTAAAAGACTAAAACCCACTTATATTGATTATTAGGGATCTAAGACGAGAATAACGATTTAATGAAAGATTAATACGATTTACGAATAAAATAAGAAAAGGAAAACAAATGACGTAGAAACTAAAGGAAGAAGAAGAGCAGGAGCAGGCATCCTCTGGAAGACGCGCAATTGCTGCCGCGTTCCTTCCAAAAGGCGCAGATACTTCTGTGTTTCTTCTCGACGGCTGATCACTATTAAAAAGGTTTTATGAAAAGGTTTTAACTTTAAATCGATTTTGGATTTATTTCTGACATAGATCTTACATTAAATGAATAATAAAAATACAAATGAATAAATTATGGGATTAAACACCCTAAGAATTACATGTTGATGAAACTAGATATGAACTAATGTTAAGTTCATTGATTGTGTAGTTTGTCAAATTGGTCAGTCAAATGCAAACGTCACAGGTACTCAGAAGGGCCTGAGCTTACGTAGTCGATTGATCAAGCATGTAGATGTCGATAGCTTAGAGCAAGGTCTAGAATGCAAAGAGAGAAGAGAAGGGGCGGAACACTCGCGTTCCTTAAAAGTGAGAATGGACCTCTCCTTTTATAGTAGAAAATGTGGAAGAGTCGTGGAACAACTCAAACTTTGGAAAGGAACAGGCTGGGGAAGAGGCGCAACAGGACTGCGATCCTTCGAGGAGGCGCAACACCTGCTGCGTCATTTCCCTAGTGGTTTCCTGCTAAAGAAGGAAGATTTTCACGTTTCTATTACGGAATTGCGGTTGATATATACTTCTATTTTAAAAGATAAAACGAGATAATCTTATAATAATGATAGAATTCAAAAATATTAATAAAATAATCAGAATATTCTAGAGCATTCCGACTCGGAGTTTTAAAACGGTTTATAGAAAAATGAAACGGTTTTCGACCCAGGCTCCAAATGAACTTTAATGACTGTCAAAACGACCGTATTGGCGCGTAGATGGCGATTAAGGCGTGGACACAGGTGTTTGAGCTAATACTTGACGATAAAGTTACGAATTGTCATAAATCATTCCGCGTATCAAACATGCGGCCCAATCATCTCTGGGTGGTTGGCGGAAGGTGTCGAAACGAGGTATCTACAGTGACATGTGACATGTAACTTAGCTTATAAATATGCTTTTAACTAAGTTAAATGCAATTTCATAACAAGTAAATTAAACTTAACATTTTAAGTAATAATTTATAGTCACATATATATAAAATGGGTCATTTCATATTTGGTTAATATGATTTACAACTAATTGTAATCACAATCAACCAATTATGCTTATCTCAAATGTTTCATAAACATTAAGCATTCTTAGTAATATAACAATTAAATTACTTTTGAATCTTATTCAATAATATTACTATAAGATATAATTCTCACTTATAATACAAACTTGTTTTATTTAAGGGATTATATAATCTGTATCGTCATACAATTAATTAATTTTCTAAATTAAGGAATCGTCCTTTCGGTGTGACCTCAAGGGATCAACTGATCACCACCAACATACGATAGTAATGTCAAACTCTAGTAAGCCAATCGTTACCGATTAATATGGATCAGTTGACTATAATACTCATCATCCCTTTGCATTCTTGTTATTTAGATTTAATTAAGTGATCGCACTATTGTTGAGCACACTTACTCCAACAACCTCCCACTTGTCTTAAACATGTGTACAACACCAATTCTCTTGTCCTATTACAATATCCCACTCAATGCAAGGTGTCTTGCATGTCCTATTATCTACCGTAGATACTTTCTGAGCGTGGCCACGCATTTCCAGTTCACTATTCCTCGAGTGGCCTTGAGATTTAGTTAAGCCTGACAAAGGGTTGGACAATTCCTATCGCACTACTTCCTTCGTACGCTCACAGTTCTTCATGACCCAAAAAATTTACAGAATGGCTTAGGGCAAAATCAAAGTCAATCAGAAACTGTGTTTAGTGTAAAGATTTGACTAAAAAAGAATACTATAGTAGCTCTCGCCACGACCATGCTATAAGAATGGCTAGAACTCTATAAGCGGTCACTGTCCGAGAGAGTGTGTGACAACCCTCGCGAATGCGGAAAGATAAAACATACAAGCATGTGAAAAGATATGCGGAAATACGGTATTTTAAAAACCTTTAAACATGCAAGATATATATAACACGAGGTGTGTCAAAATGTTACAAACTAAATACGGAATATACAATAAAGAGACGGGGTCTCTTAAAATGTTAGCAAAGAACAAGTGTTTAACCAAAATTAGCTACTATCGTCTAGAGGTGAACTTCCAGGGACAACGCCCGCTAGCTCACACCCGAACCCCAAAATATCGTATCCAAAAAGTCAACCATAGCAAGCAACCTGTTCAGCCATGAAAAACATGAATGCCACAGTCAGTGGGGAGTAACTCCGGGTTCTCCCAGCCATATCACATCAAACGTACATATAAGGAAATACGAAAGTA
>JAIUZE010016890.1:0-38825 GCA_022085475.1 Heliosperma pusillum
ATTTATGGTTGGTGTCGTGTTGACTAAGTACCCATAGAGAATTATGAGAATATGGCGTCTTGACCATTCTAATTCTAAATCAGTATCTTGGACCATGACATTGATAGGTCCGTACTGTCTTTAACGAGTATATAGTTCACTGCTTGATAGCTTTTGTGTCCCGGGCCTGGGGGCTTATCCCCAAGTCGGGGCATGGCATCCTAAGAGTTCCGCTTTGGGAAGGGAGCCAGCTTAAGTACTAGCCATCTCTGCTTAGGGGGTCGCCTAGTAGAGTTTCTCATAGACGGTTATGTCATGGGACGGGGAATGGAATAGCTGTTGTCGCTAGGTCTGATCAGTCTATGACTAGGATGTTTTCCTACCTTGTGGTATAGCCTCGAGTTACAGAAGTCGACTATTGACGGTACTAGGAACTTATGCCTGTTTGTAGACGTATTGGTCTTTCATGTTTGTATGATTCTATGAGTTTTAGAAGGTGAGATGCAAGCCGGCTAAGATTGATAGAGTTTGGATTACCGATTGGTTGTTAACTGATTCACATGATATTATGTTGGATTAGGGTTTGCGTGTATCACGGCCATGTTTCTGAGAGGAACCTCTGAGCTAGCATACCAGCTTCCCTACCTCGAGTTATAGATTATTATCGGTTTCACATGATAGCTTTCACATGCTAGGTTATTTGTTAGTTATCTGTTTCATAACATGAAAAGCATATCATATATGTTAAGGTTTTGTATTTTCCATATACATTGCTTTTATGTTATTCATGTTTAATTAAACTCGACATTTCGTGGCTGGGAGAAATCGGAGTTACTCCCCACTGACTGTGGCTTCCGTGTTTATATTTAATGCGGTTGAACAGGTGGTGATGCATATTTTGGGTACATGGACGAGCTAGCGAGCGAAGTATTTACCTTGGACCTATATTCGGTTCTTAGATTGTATATTATTATACACTCTTTTATTTCCGTATTTATACGGGAGATATGTCTCCCGTCTTGTATAATTTTTATGTATAATATAAATTTTCTTTTGTAATGAACCTTTTTATGTATGACACCCTTCGTTATGTATTTAAATTATTTTTTTCTTTCCGCAAATTTGAGGGTGTCACACCCCATTCCTTCTCAAACTTCAAACCACCATATCTCCTTCATTCCCCTACCATTTCAACTAGTTTTTAGTCTACTCTTCACCTTTTCTTGTTCTCTACCTTTCTAGGTAATAAACGAGTGATCTTTCTCATGTTTTCGTTTTACCATCTTTCACAATTATGAGAATTTCTCATTTTTTTATACGAATTTGTAGGTGGAGACTTAGAGAATCCCGACAAGGACTACTTCTTGATAGAGGAGGAGCCATAAGAGTGAAGAGCAAGAGGTAATGTAGACCAGTTACTCAGTATCACATTTAAGTACTTATTTTGTGTTCTAGCGTCGTAATAGATGATAAAAATGAGTTATTTGTTAATTATTGAATTCATGACTCTCACATGTTTATTGATGGAATTGTGCTTCACATGCAGTAAAGTGATGGAAGTGTGTATTTTGGATGCTGCTTCACATGTGTAAAGTCGTAATTCATGGTTTATTTGCTCTTATGTTACTTAATAGGATGATTTGATACCTTCTTGATGATTGGTTTGATGTTTAGTGATGAATTTGTGTTTATAATCATAAATGAGTTGGAGTTTGTATGCTTTAACTTGTGTAAATTGTCAAAATCGAGCTACAGTGGGTTTCAACCGGCCGCCGGTCAGGTCGGCTGGGAACCCCTGTATTGTTTGGTGAAATTTGGAAGTGTCGTGGGTCCCAGCCGGTGGACCGACCGTCGGTCGACCCTCTGGAGACCCATTGATGCAGGCTAGGTTCCTAGCCGGTGGACCGGCCGCCACCCACCCACGCGGCTAAGAACCTGTTGTATCGATTTTCGAAGTTTTGGGTTGTGGTCTGGTGCCCAGCCAGTGGGCCGCCGCCGGTCTCCCGACCGGCTGGGGATCCCTTGTAGCTCATTTCTTCTTCTTTTTTATATGATTTCACATGTAATGGTTTTTATGGTTTGTTTACGTGATAACCTTATGAAATGACGTAGAATATTTATATAAGAACTATATCATATCTCACATGCCTTATTCACAGTATTATTGACAGTTTTGGATGTATAACTCATTTAAGTCATTTATTCCCTGAGTAGTCGACGAGTCTTAGATGTTGGATGATATTGAAATATCATTCCCCATTTGTACCCTTATACTCGGTAGACTTTAGATCGGAGCGATAGAGGTACTGATAAGTGATATTTTGTACTGATTTATCCCCCGTTTTAGCTCGATTTCTATACGATTTATGCACTTTGTTAAGTGATTAACGAGCTAATATTGCTATTCTAGTTGTTTTGCGTACTTTGTCTCGTTTTATAGGAAATGAAGCGGGTTTGCTATATTTTCTTACTTTATGGAGCAAAGGCAGTAGAATACGAGTTTTCAAGGAACCGATGATAGCCATTTCACGATTTGACTATGATTCCGCTACATCCTTTCTCGAGTGGACTTATCTTGGACTTTGACTTTGTTTCTTAAAGAAAACATCAACCCAAGTCAAAGGAGGACTAGCCCAAGCCCAATTACGTGCTATATTGACCAAGACCAAGGCATAGGATTCCGTGCCCAAAGACAAAATTGGAAGAGACGGAAAAATCCATCTGGGATACATACCCGATCGGATTACCACATACCCAATCGGGTATGTTTGCGGGTGAACGTCTCTTGGCTCTTGTTCTACCAAGCTTAAATGTAGTGATTAAAGGCTTTGTCTAGGGTACGAATTTGGATGAAATGCAGCAGCCATGCAGCCCTATAAAAGCCAAGGATCATCTCACACAATGGGCATACTTTCTTACACAACTTAGAATACAATTCACACAACTCACAACCTAGCATTACATTTTTCTTTTATATAAGTTTTAGTTCATAGTTTATGCAATTCTAGATTAGTTTTTACAACAACTTCTTAGTACTTCTCTAGTGTTTCAATAAGTATTTGTCATTACATTGGGTTGGATATGTATTCTTTACTTTCGTTCTTATATAATTTGCATTCCAAATTCGGTAATTCTCTATCCTTTACTTATGCAATCTTCGTCATGAACTTTAATCTAATTAGTCTTATTCTCATATTATTGTTGTTAGGAAACTCATCTAAAAGTAATCTAGTTGGAACTAAAATATCGTTTAACATACCATATTGTATTTTGTCTAATCATATAATCATAAAGTTTATCATTAGAATCATTATTAATATAATCACCGTAATCATTGTACTACTTTTATTTCATAGTTTAATTTCCTACATCTTTTTCCTATTAATTTACTTAATCACATAAATTAGATATAACATTGTAAGATTATCATTGTGTAAATACAATAAATAAAGTTGTAATATTGAAATGATTTGCTAGTTAAAATGAATTAAAAAAAGAGTCGATACCAATAGAACCACCTAGTTTGTTTCTTCATTTGGTTGTGTCAAATTCTATAACTTTGTTTAGTGGCCATGAACAATTGTTTGTATTAGTCAATTTCCGTCTTTGTAACGAGAGTTGGGATGGGAATTAGGACTACCACTAGGGGTTTAGTGACCTAACCATGCTGAGAGGACGTTAGGACCCATTAAAAAATCGGTACGAATCCGAGAGGAATATACCGCTACAAGGCTTAGACAATCATAGTAATTCTAATGTTGGTATCAATAAAGCTTTTAAATCGTTTTACATGAATTTCTTTTTCACTATATCAATTTGATTAGATAGTTTATTTTACCGTTTTAGATAGTTTATTTTATTGTTGTTTAGTTAGTTTACTTTACCGTCATTTTATTATCGTTCTTCGATAGTTTACTTTATTGTTATTTGCTATTATATTAGTTAGTTAGATAGCTTTTCAATATTGCCATTTTAATTATCGTCCTTAGTTAGATTTTAAATATTGTCATTTGGATCAGCACACTTCCCCGATCGGATTCGTGACTACCCGATCGGGTAAGTTGTCTGCTTCGAGTTTTAAATATCGTCATTTACATACTTGTCATTTAAATATCGTCATTTACATTCTTGTCATTTTATTCCATGTTAATAGTTTAGACAACCACCTCAAATGAATCGGACTTAAATGAAAATCACTCCATAGCAATCCATAGTTAACACGTACTCCCTGAGGATCGACACCCTACTTCGCTAACTACATTCCTTATGTTGTTAGCCTAAGTGTGGGTAATTATTTTTGTATCGGGACCGCGACATAACCGATCAGGTACATTCCATTGTATGTTAGTGGAAATATGACGACCTTTTTGCGAGGCGAACGCTTAACGTTGATCGACCCGGCCTTCAAATGTTGTATTCTTACGAGATGGTGTTATTGCATATAGCTTGACCCATCTTCCGTGTGGTTTAGCCGGAAGATGTTACTTGTGCTATTTCCGCCACTTTCGTGTGGTTTAGCCAAATTTGGGGTACTCGACTTCTATTGGGTCGATCGAGTCTTGGATGCGAAACGTTGATCGCATGTCGAATCGGAACACATTTATTCCGAGAGTTTGGCCATGTTTAGACTAGGACCGTATTATATTATCGACGTCCTACTAGGAGGATTGGAGTCTTGAGTATAAGAAATGTTTATCGTATACGGTTCAGGGAACCTTGTATCTCGTGGACTTGGTTGTCATGCTTGCAAAGTACATATGCTAGTGTGTGTCATTTACTGTGAGAGTATGTTTGATTCACATGATGTTTGTTGAAGGTATATTGGATTGTTGGATGCTTATATTGTATTGCGTGTCTTGTCTCTAGCCTCTTCAAATATATGGTTGCTAGCGGTGAGATGCAAGCCGTTAGTAGTGATATAGTTGCCAAGGTGGGGCTTCCCTAATCTTGATAATATGTTGAATATGTTGTTATTGATCCTTACATGCTTACGACGCTAATATGTAATGTTATCATTAGAATTGGTATGAAACTCATATATGTATTATAATGTATGATTATATACTTTGCTTATGTTTGTTTCAATGTGATATGGCTGGAGAACCCCAAGTTACTCCCCACTGACTGTGTCATTCATGTTTAATGAATGAACATGTGCTAGTTGGTGCTTTTTGAGTTTTTGGGGTGGAGACTGTGCGAGCTAGCTAGCGTTGACTTTTCGAGGTTTTACCTTTGCGCTTAGACTCTATCATGTACATTATTGTTGTTTTTAGAGACTATGTCTCCCCATTGTAGCTACTTTTCTATTGTTGGTTTGCTTGACGATTCCTCGTACTATTTATTTCATGTAAGAGTTTTAAAAATCATGTATTTCCGCTACTAGTTCACATGACATGCTTAATTTATTTTCCGCATTCACGAAGGTTATCACAATGATGACTTTAACTTTCTCTACAATCATATCGGACTTCGCCACTCAACAATGCAGCATAGCTTCACTTCTTTGCGATCAGACCAAGTACTAGCAGGCTTGGACAACATCAGTTACAATGCTCTTCTTGAGTTTGGACTATCTGTTGCGTGCAATATCATTTAGGCACTTAGTTTGGCAAAACTTAGAGCACGATCAATCAACAACATTATCCTCTAGATGCATAGCAAAGATACAACATTAAAGCAAGAAGTTGCATGAAGATACAATCTATTTTTCAACATTAGAGCTTGGTTTAGGTTAAGCCAAGCTCTAAAAGAGTGTTGGGCAAACCATAGAATTACAAATGCTCTTCTACAACTCAACTTCAAGTCAATGATCTATAATGCAATTATAACAACTCGTAACTGAATAATCATTATTGCCAACTATCCACTTATTATCAATAAACCCCTTCTTAATGATATCTCTCACTTGACAACTCTTCCAATACTAACTTGCCTCAAAGGAAGTATAATATGAGTTCAAATGTTCACCTTTTAAATATACATGATTCACACAATGGACCCATAACTTATCAGGTTTCACTGCTAACCACCAAACAAGCTTTTCAATTGTTGCTATATTTCATTTCTGACTCACCTTGAGTCCCAATCCTCCTTTTTTTCTTAAGCACGCTGGTAAGCCAAAGTCGTATGCTCCCAAAGATAGATAATAAAGTCCTATTACCTTAAAATATATAGTAGAGGTAAGTTGGGTGTCGAATCCACAGGGAAGGCGATGCAATTAAAGTGTAAATAGTATATGATAAAGTAACAATAAGAAAGGGGGATTTTGTGATTGAATATAACTAATGACTACTAAACAAATAATAAAGATGAGTGATTTCAGATAATTAAAAGGTCTTAGGTCAACAAACATCCACTATCAACAAACAAAATAATCATCGATTGTCTTAAACTCAATTACTCTCAAGTACTCTATTGTAAAAATACAAGTTTCCTTCTTCCTCCTAAGTTTAGACAACTAAATCGAAACGCGATATTAGAGGAGCCTAATTATTGAACAATCTAAGCCAAGCATTTATATTAATCAACAATAGCATTAACATTAAATTGAAGAAATAAAGATAACAATCTTTAACACACGCGGTTAATGATTCGAATTATATGTTTAGTCTCTTCTTAATCCTAATAATGATGAAACGCATACAAATTATTAGAGAAAAGTTTGCTACTTTAGTCTGGATTAATTGAACAATTATAGATTCAATATCTAAACTTGCAATAGATTAATGAAAACAATTACTAATTGATCACGTTAGCAACAGAAACAATAATCATAAAATAGGAGTTTGAGGCATAAACAATACTTGAGAAATAAACAAAGAAAGAACAATCTCACAATTAATTAGTCAATAACTTTAATTGTTGATCCAAGAAAGAGAGGATTAGTTCCTCATAATTTTCTAAGCAAAAGATTAATTAGGGTTCTTGTTCTATGGCTAATGAGAGTAATAATTATAATGGAAAATAATAATAATAAGTCTTATGTATACTAACTTCCTAAAATAAAGTATTAAAGAAATAAGGAAATATTGCGGTACACCACATGACTGCCCGCCACCCCTGATGGTGACCACCCAGGCGGCTAGCCACCCTAGCCGGCTACTCTCCTTCTTTATAATAGAACTCTGAACTTGATGGCTACTCGTAGATACTGAAAGTTCATACACCTTAATTACACTCCTCTAATTAGCTACTAAATTACTTGTTAATTTAGTATTTAATGATCTATGTAACATGCATGCAAATATAAAGACATTTATATAAAAGAAGAAATTTCCTCACATTGAAATGGAAATGATATGGGAACAACAAGAACTCCTTCTTGTTGTTCTTGAGCTATTATATAGATGATCCTCCAAAAATCTCCAAACTAGAAGATCTCCTTTAAATTGCACCCAAGACTAACCCAAATAAACTTAACTTATTATTAACTAGATAATAAGAAAAGTTACACTAATATTAAAATATACTACTACTATAGTAATACTTGGTGAATATTAGTGTATGAGAGTTTTAGAAAGATGAGAGGATTACAGGATTTTAGTGAGATAAAGCAAAATAAGCAAGAATGAACAACAAAAAAAGAACAACCATATTGCCCTTTTATAGACAATATGGCCGGTCCATATGGCCTTCACAAGGCTCTTATTTTGCTTATTTTAATTCACATGCAAAGTGGTAGAGTGTAGTGTTGAGTGAAATGATTTTAGGTTTACTATTCATGTCATAATCACATGTAACTTGTGAGCATGAACAAGAGCAACCATCATCACTTTTCCATTACTACATGACCGGCCACTAGTGGCCTTATAGGGTCCATTTTGATTTTTGATATGTGTCCCACAAATACTTATTAATCATATGCTTAATTATCTTGTATAATTAACTGTTAATTTGATCATATAACAATTATATGACACAAATAAATAAATAATGTGTACTTAACATTTTAAGTAATATTTTACCATTATATCAATATATATTGGGTCCCACAATGCTTAGTTAATTTATTTTACAACTCCTTGTAAATATAATTAACTAATTAGATCTACCTCAAAATATATGTAAAACCTCAACTAATTTAGTAAATTAACGATTAATTACTAAACTAGATCTTATTTAATCATATTAAAATAAGATATAAATTTATTAGTCAATTATCGCATAATCGAAAAATAAGCTTAATCGAATATGAGTTCCTAACTCAATTTCTAACTATTAACTCTCGTATATATATATATCAAATATATGTAATGGACTAATCAACTGTATCATATACAATTAATTAGTTACTATTTGGGTTTCATCCTATAGGTGTGACCAAAGGGATCAGTTGATCACAGCCGTCATACGACATGATAAGACGATATTTATTCGTATTTATACCCTTTATTTATATATTTTTACGGTCGCCTTTCGCATTATTTAAGTTAATAGTTATACGTTTGACAATTTCGTGATTTAATTACTTGTCTATTATTTATATGTTAATTGGGCTAACTTGTGTATATTTGGATTAATAGGAGTTGGGCCAATATATTACAAGACTATTTGGATTACCGAGACAGTAACGGAAGTTGGCCTTGTGCAATTAAGTGAACTAAATTACACAAATGGGCCAAGAGAAAGACGGACTCCAAGAGAAACAAATAACACAAAAGCACAAAGCATTTTAGCCGAAGTAAATTTGTGTGCATGACCAGCAGCAACAACACAAGTGAATTAAATAAAGGAAGTAATGAGAGAAAGCAGAAGGGCAAAGAACTCTGCACAAAACAGAAGCTACGGGAAGCACAATATCCAAACAAAGATAGAAATTCGTCTCCGTCTCAAAGACAATCTCTTCTTATATTTTAATTACAAGATCTATCCTGTATATCCAAATACAAGTATAAATACTCGTCTCAATATCAAAAATAAGAAGAGGTGGATACCCATATATTTTATAGAGAAAGATGAGTGAAATGAGTGACGGTTCAATCATTTGGGTCACAATTAGAACTGCAGCAGTTCTTGGACGGCGTCTTAGTACACGTCCGAGTATGGGTGGATTCCGGTTCGATCGGAGGCGTGATATCCGAGGGTCGAGTTGCGGATTCCGGGCACTTAAATAAGTGTTTCTTACTTCTTCTTGTACCTAATTTATTGATTGAATTCGTTGATTAATTTTAGTACTGAAACCGTTGTTGTTTATTGCTAATCGTTCAGTTATTTGTATCCAATAATTTGCTCTGTTATTATTATAATTTCCAATTTCAGTTTATAATTTGTTATCTTATTATGATTGGAATTGTTTACTTTTGCATATTATATGATTCTGGCTTAGCTTGGTTCGAGTTGTATAATACGAGTAGCAACTAATTTGAATTAATCTCTGCGAATTGGGGTTAGTTTAGGTTAGGAGTAATATTTGGTCAGTTAATTAGTTAGGTAGTGACGAAACTTAAATGGTTAACTGGATTAATGACGTCTTCTTGGTTCAATAATGCTACTAATCCGGTCTTTAGTAGGGTGTGACAAACTTACAGCGGTCGCTTAGTTTAGAATCTGTCTAGGCTTAGTTCAGGTCGGTTGTAATTAAGAGAAGATAGGGAGTTCTTGTTATCTTGAGTTCCGCAGTTAATCTATAAATATAACTTGAGATTTGACGTAAACAAATATCGGTTGCCAAGCTACAATTACCATGAGAATATGTGTTTGATCGGGTATTCAACTTCACTTTTAGACATTAGTACTTAGTTACGTTAGTTTATTAAAATCACAAATGAAACCCCCCCTTTATCGTAAATATGTTAATAGCCGTAAATAATAGTATATATGTAAGTTAGTTAATAAATATTACTAGATAGTTAATTAGTTTTTCCAGTCTCTCCGTGGGATCGACCCTACTTATCTTTTACTATGTTTATATTTTTGAGGTTAAGATAGGTAAATAAATTGTTAATTTGTATGCGCAAACGACACGGATCAAATTTTGGCGCCGTTGCCGGGGAGATTGATGTCTGAATTAATTTTCAGTGTAACTTGTATATTTTGATACTAACTTACATTACTTTATGATTTTGATCGGATTTTATTCAAGAAAAAATTATGAGTAGACGATATGTTTCGTGACACTTTTTGCGTGTTGTTTCCTCATTTTGTTTCTCCAGTTTTTGAGTCTGGTTGGATTCTCACACCTTTGCAGTAGATCTTTGCTAGATTTTAATTTAGGTGGAAATTTTTGAGTAAATTACATGTTTTCGAACCATTTTTTGCATGTGCTTGCTTTCTTTTTCCATTCGATAATGAATCTAGCTTATTAACATGTACTACTAATAATTAGTAATTTTATGACCCTCGCTAAATGTGGCTGTCTTGATCCATTATGTTCACATTACTTTTGGAATATATGTTCTCTGCGTGCTTGTATGTAGCATGTCTACAATATCCATGCGGTTTGTGGTTTCATTTGAAATATATACTAATTAATAGGCCTGAACATATAACTGAAGAATAAAGGCTAGGTGCATCGTAAGTTGAATGCCAGTGATCAAATTTTGAATTGTCTGTCTGTCATCATGGTTCTGTTTTGGCGAGAAATTGGAAATATATTAAAGTGGCCTAAGTGACCAGTTTTGGTTTGTGAGAGAATTTTATCATTGATTTGAGATGGTTGTTTGATACCATGAGGTGAAAGTTGTTTGATCTTTATGTCATTAGGAACTTCATAATGGTATAAGTTGGCCACTATTAGAGTATTAGGAAGGTTATTGTTGTCTGGCACCTAACGAGTAAATGGATGAACTTATTTTAGAGACGTGCAGTCTAGCTACCTACATGTTTCTTTTGTCTACGTGTGCCTGAGGCTTTGTTATTACTAGTGGAGTTTTAATGGTATAAGAAGTTATGGAGTACTAGTTTACACTATATGATAGAATATTTTTGTTTAATTGCATGAAAGATGGAGTGAATAAGTATCTCATATAAAGTGGCCATGTCACAATTGTAGGTTTGGTTTGTAAGTCAGTATATTACTATGATAGCTCGCCTTCCCCTGAATTCATATTTCAAATATTATGGTTTATACTAAGTATGGGGTACGAGTTGTTTGAAGCTGTGAATTGTTAGTTAGCTATCGACGTACTAATGGGTACAATGGCATAATTACTGGATACATTGATAACCTGGCATTTGTGAAAATATAAGGAGCTGCATCTATATTTGTGAAATGAAGTTTTGAGGTGTACTTGCTGGGTACATCGGATGGTGGAATAAGAAATACTGTCTACGTCGAGTCACGACGTTAACTAGGCGCTTCTTGGGAGGCAACCCAAACTTACATATTTATTGTTTTCATGTTTATTAGCTTTTATATCCGTTATTAGTTACTTAGTTGAGTCGGCTTAAGTGCCTCCCCGAGTTTCGCAACCTTTGTAGGGGGATATTAATAGTGTCGGTTGCACAAAAAAATAGAATAAGTAGTAAATAAAACTAATTCGGTTTCACTGTTTAAGCATTATAGGGTATTTCGCTTCTTCTATATTTCACGGATCTTGGACGAATGGTCTATTTTGCAGGGGTCTTGATTTATAAATAAAGAGAAGATGCTGCTTCACTATGCTACCCAAGGTCAGTAGTCGGAATTGCTAAAGCAAGCGTGTTGTTCTTGGGTCGATGATCTTACTGTGGCAGAGTGGCAAGTAGTGAGACAGTGGGACTGAACGGTTCCCAACGATCACGTACTGTTGAACCTGGCTATTGTGAGGCTGCTCCTACATGGCTTCGCTTAAAGAGACGTTAAGAAAAAGCTGGAGCAGCATGATATCTGTGCATCTACTTGAATCCGCTAAGTGCCTCATTCCCTTTTATTATTTTATTTATGCTAAATATTTTTAATCACGGTGTCTATTCTGACATCGAGGACGATGTCGAGTTTAAGTTTGGGGGAGAGGTTAGTCAAGTATTCTAAAGATTCTGTGAAATTTTGTGCATCAGAAAATTTTTGCTACTGCACTGTCCCTATTTTACTTGGGATCAAATCAATTTGGTATGGGTAATGGTAACAATTAAGCTGTGTGATAGTCTTTCATGCTAATTATTGATAAACATTTGTGGTTTTAATGCGTCTGTAATTTACCTGCATTCAAAGAGAGTCTCATAGTCATAATACACATCGGCAGTATGAGATTGTTATTCGTTTGATAAATTGAGTTTCAATACTAACAGCTCTGTGTTCATTGGACTATATTGAGACGAGAGAGTCGATGACAAGCTCTAACCTAACAGTTTTTCAAAAATACTAACTTAAGTTATTTTGCACTAATATATTTTGATATAAAAAATATTTGAAGTCGTGTATATGTGAGTTTTTCCTCCATGTTGAACTTGGATTAATTAATTAGGTGACATACATGTTCTAAGTCTCCTTTAAGTTAAAATTATAAAGCACTTTATTTGACTACCTTTATTTACACTTTCATTGACTCTAGTGTGTGGGTGTAAGGCGGTCTTTAATTTACTTTCGTAGGTGACTTCTAATTAGGGCTTCAAGGAGATTATTTGACCTCATTTAAACATAAAATTTCTATCCGGTGGCTCGAGTAATTAGATCCTTAGGGGAACTTAGTCTTGTACTGGGAGAATGCCTAATGACTTGTCCGGATGGGCGGGATCCATTGGTCGAAAGCTCGCTACAAGGGTCACTGGATAGACGGTCACGAAAGTTGGAAGTTGAAGGATATTGAAAAAAAATGAAAAAAGAAATAGAAAACAAAAAATGAAAACAAAAAGAAAGGAAAGGAAAATGAAACAGAGAAATAAGAGATGAAATAAAGAAGTGAATGTATGTTGGTGATAGGTTCTTTGAGGGACGGATACACTTGAATGCTCGGGAGAACGATCCTCGTACTAAACATACAAAAAGTAAATTTTCCATTACGATCTTAAATTGCCGAAACCCGCCTCTATGAGTCAATACACTTGCACACGCGCACAAAGGTAGTTGGACCGAGTGTATTGCTAATGCATTTATTTGTAATTGTAATTTAGAAGCGGTTTAAAATATTTATGTTGGTTAATTAATTGGTTCTATAGTTTGGAGTGGAGGGAAAGTTTAGTATATGTTGCTTCGTAATCTAACTTAAAATGTTTTCCGATGACTTACTAACTTAAAAAAATTATTTTCTACAAATGTTTTAGTTTGTCGTCGATAAACTTGTTTGTTTAAGTCTAAAATCCTTGAGGTTGATTATTTGTCTTTGGCTTATGTTTTGTTATTGTCGAGGACGAAAATAAGCTAAGTGTGGGGGAATTCGATAAGACGATATTTATTCGTATTTATACCCTTTATTTATATATTTTTACGGTCGCCTTTCGCATTATTTGAGTTAATAGTTATGCGTTTGACAATTTCGTGATTTAATTACTTGTCTGTTATTTTTCATGTTAATTGGGCTAACTTGTGTATTTTTGGATTAATAGGAGTTGGGCCAATATATTACAAGACTATTCGGATTACCGAGACAGTAACAGAAGTTGGCCTTGTGCAATTAAGTGAACTAAATTACACAAATGGGCCAAGAGAAAGACGGACTCCAAGAGAAACAAATAACACAAAAGCACAAAGCATTTTAGCCCAAGTAAAGTTGTGTGCATGACCAGCAGCAACAACACAAGTGAATTAAATAAAGGAAGTAATGAGAGAAAGCAGAAGGGCAAAGAACTCTGCACAAAACAGAAGCTACGGGAAGCACAATATCCAAACAAAGATAGAAATTCGTCTCCGTCTCAAAGACAATCTCTTCTTATATTTTAATTACAAGATCTATCATGTATATCCAAATACAAGTATAAATACCCCTCTCAATATCAGAAATAAGAAGCGGTGGATACCCATATATTTTATAGAGAAAGATGAGCGAAATGAGTGACGGTTCAATCATTTGGGTCACAATTAGAATTGCAGCAGTTCTCGGACGGCGTCTTAGTACACGTCCGAGTATGGGTGGATTCCGGTTCGATCGGAGGCGTGATATCCGAGGGTCGAGTTGCGGATTCCGGGCAATTAAATAAGTGTTTCTTACTTCTTCTTGTACCTAATTTATTGATTGAATTCGTTGATTAATTTTAGTACTGAAACCGTTGTTGTTTATTGCTAATCGTTCAGTTATTTGTATCCAATAATTTGCTCTGTCATTATTATAAGTTCCAGTTTCAATTTATAATTTGTTATCTTATTATGATTGGAATTGTTTACTTTTGCTAATTATATGATTCTGGCTTGGTTTGAGTTGTATAATACGAGTAGCAACTAATTTGAATTAATCTCTGCAAATTGGGGTTAGTTTAAGTTAGGACTAATATTTGGTCAGTTAATTAGTTAGGTAGTGACGAAACTTAAATGGTTAACTGGATTAATGACGTCTTCTTGGTTCAATAATGCTACTAATCCGGTCTTTAGTAGGGTGTGACAAACTTACAGCGGTCGGTTAGTTTAGAATTGGTCTAGGCTTAGTTCAGGTCGGTTGTAATTAAGAGAAGATAGGGAGTTCTTGTTATCTTGAGTTCTGCAGTTAATCTATAAATATAACTTGAGATTTGACGTAAACAAATATCGGTTGCCAAGCCAAAATTACCATGAGAATATGTGCTTAATCGGGTATTCAACTTCACTTTTAGACATTGGTACTTAGTTACGTTAGTTTATTAAAATCACAAATGAAACCCCCCTTTATCGTAAATATGTTAATAGCCGTAAATAATAGTATATATGTAAGTTAGTTAATAAATATTACTAGATAGTTAATTAGTTTTTCCAGTCTCTCCGTGGGATCGACCCTACTTATCCTTTACTATGTTTATATTTTTGAGGTTAAGATAGGTAAATAAATTGTTAATTTGTATGCGCAAACGACACGTACCACGACAATAACGTAAACTCTAATCAGCCAACCGTTATTGATTTACGTTAATCAACTGACTAATCATATATATATATAGTCAATAAATATCCCAATTATATTTCTTAATGAGATTTATTATGTGGCGCACTATTGTGGAGGACATCTACTCCAACAATCGCACACTTGTCTGACACAAGTGTGAGTCACCAATTCTCTTGTCTCTTTATCACATCTCCCACTCAACGCAAGGTGTCTTTCAGGTCGCACTTGCGATTGATTATATCTAGAGTGGTTTTCTCGATAGGGAGAGTAATTGTCTGACTGGAAAATCTAGCATAGATCTTTCCGAGCGTGGCCACGCATTTACAGCAACTACTCCTCGAGTGGCCTGAAGATGTTTGTACCCAACGTGGGTGGACAATTCCCGTTGACTCATCTACTCTGTATGATGGAGATCACCATGACCCAGAAGATGTCCATCGGCCTCCTTTTTACGGCATGACCTAGAACATCAACCAAACCAATCGGAAACTGCACCGACTCAGATAGACGGTCGTCAGTCAAAAGAATCGACTCATAGGAATAAGATAGAAGACCCTGCCACGACCAGGCATCAAATAAATGATTTAAGGGTCTCTACAAAGGTCACTGTCCGACATAGTGTCATACAATCTGTCTATGTAATCAACCAGTAATCTCCATGACCCATGGTGCTGAACCAACCATCGATCGACTTACAATTTAGTTACTTCGAGACGTCACCTCATAGAGTGACTAGGGACAAAAATACTAAGTTCGTCCTATTCACTTGAATAGGGTCCAACATTGTCTTACAATCTATTCGGATAAACAAAGTATTAAATTTAGTCAAACTAAATAAAAAAGTTTATAATAAAACTCGAACAATGAATACAATTATCATATATGAAATAATTAATACAACATTCAATTATTACATATTACATAATCTAAAGGAATTCTGGTACACGTCTCAATCCCATTGTGACGACATGACCATCATGTTTAGCCTTTGATAAAGGCTTGGTTAAAGGATCAACAATGTTGTCATCTGTCCCAACCTTACAAATGTCAATTTACTTTATGTCCACTTAATCTCTTATTACATGATATTTCCTAAGTACATGTCTAGACTAATTACTTGACTTGGGCTCTTTTGCTTAAAAAATAGTCCCACTGTTATCACAATAAATCGTGATAGGATCTTTAGCAGTAGGGACTACTGCTAGTCCTTCCAAAAATTGTCGAATCCACACAGCTTCCTTTGCAGCTTCAGACGCTGCAAGGTATTTCACTTATGTTATAGAATCCGCGGTAACGCTTTGCTTGAAACTCTTCCAGCAAACAGCTCTTCCAGTCATCATATAAACATAGACGGATTGGGATTTCATATCATCCGTATCTGTTTGGAAACTGGCATCTGTGTAAACTTTTACATGTAACTCAGTCTCGCCTCCAAACACTAAGAACGAATCCTTGGTCCTTCTCAAGTACTTAAGGATGTTATTTACGGCTATCCAGTAACTCTCACCTGGATTTGCTTGGTAACGACTTGTCATGCTCAAATCATATGCAACATCGGGGCGAGTGCACATCATAGCATACATGATTGATCCAACAGCAGATGCGTAAGGGATCAATTTCATGCGTTCAATCTCCTCGGGTTTGGTAGGGCACTCTGAGTTGCTCAAAGTGATCCCACTTCCCATAGGAAGAAAGCCTCTCTTAGAGTATTTCATGTTGAACTGATCAAGAATTTTATCAATATAAATTTCTTAACTTAATGCTAGTATCCTTTTAGATCTATCCCTATAGATCCGGATACCTAAGATGCGTTGGGCCTCTCCTAAGTCTTTCATTTGGAAAGGAATCCCTAGCCACTCCTTCACAGAAGTGAGCATTGGAATATCATTCCCAATGAGTAGTATGTCATCTACATACAAGACTAGAAAAGTTACTTTACTCCCAGTAAACTTCATGTATAAACATGGTTCCTCGACACTTCGAGTGAAACCATTTTGTTTAATTACATGATCAAAACGATGATTCCAACTCATGGATGCTTGTTTAAGACCATAGATGGATCTCTTAACTTAGCATACCTTCTTAGGGTTTGTTGGATCCACAAAACCTTCAGGTTGTGTCATGTACACTTCCTCTTCTAGAATCCCATTCAAGAAGGTGGTTTTGACATCCATTTGCCAAATCTCATAATTATGAAATGCGGCAACCGCTAAGATAATCCTTATGGATCGAAGCATGGCGACTGGGGCGAAGGTTTCGTCATGGTGAAGACCATGAACTTGGGTGAAACCTTTTGCCACCAATCTAGCTTTGTAAACATCATTATGTTTATCTATGCCACTTTTAATCTTATAGATCCACTTACACTGAATAGGTCTTACCTCCTTAGGTAAATCAACCAAGTCCCATACTTGATTGTCGTACATAGAATCCATTTCGGATCGCATGGCTCCTAGCCATAGCTTTGAGTCGGGACTAGAAATGGCTGCCTTGTAGGTAGTAGGTTCGTTGCTTTCAAAAAGTAACACATTATAGTCATCACCTTCCTCTATAATACCAAGGTATCTATCAGGTTGATGACTAATTTTGCTTGACCTCCTAGGTTCCGAAGGAATAATGACCATGTAAGACGAAGAGGGAACGTTTTCCTTGTCGTCCGTTTCGGTTTGTGGCTCTTGGACTTCATCAAGTTCAAATTTTCTCCAACTCTGTCTTTTAGAAATAAAATCATTTTCTAAAAAGGCTGCATCACGAGACACAAACACTTTGTCCTCGTGTTTATTGTAGAAGTAATAAGCACGAGTTTCCTTTGGATATCCTACAAACAGACAATTGTCAGATTTGGGTGCGAGTTTATCGTCAGACTTACTCTTTACAAACGCCTCGCATCCCCAAATTCTCATAAACAACAAATAAGGGACTTTCCCTGTCCATATCTCATATGGAGTCTTGTTTGTGAAATGAACTTTTATGTATGTTGTTCACTTATCCTGTGTCTTTCTTTAAGATGTATTTAAACATAAATCGATTTAGTAAACATATTGCAGATAAGATAGCAAAACCCCAAAAATAATCAGGAAACTCTGTCAGACTCATCATAGATCGAACCATATCTAATAAAGTTCGATTTCTCCTTTCGGACAAACCATTTAATCGAGGTGTTCCAGGAGGAGTCCATTGTGATACTCTACCACAATGTTTTAGGTGTGAATCAAATTCATTGTTCAAGTATTCACCACCACGATCGGATCGGAGGGCTTTAATCTTTTTATTCAATTGGTTTTCTACTTCATTTTGAAATTCTTTGAATTTTTAAAAGCATCACTTTTGTGCCTCATCAAGTAGACATATCCATATCTACTCAAGTCGTCGGTAAAAGTAATGAAGTAGTGATAACCACCTTTAGCTTGGATAGTCATTGGACCGCACACATCCGTATGTATAAGGCCTAATACTTCACTTGCTCGTGTACCTTTTCCCGTAAAAGGAGCACGAGTCATCTTGTCTAGAAGACAAGATTCGCATACACCATAAGATTCGTAAGCGAATGGTTTGAGTACTTTAGATGAAACAAGTCTCTTTATGCGTCGTTCGTTTATGTGCCCTAAACGACAATGCCAAAGGTATGATTGATTAGGTTCACCTGTTTTGAGCTTCTTGTTTTCTACATGATAGACCTCTTTTGCAATATCTAGAACATAAATACCTCCAATAGAAATGGCCTCGCCATAAACCATTTCATTAAACGAGAAAGTACAACGATTGTTCTTAATACAAAATGAAAAACCTTCCATGTCTAACACAGAAATGGAGATAATGTTCTTGGTAAGAGTTGGTACATAATAGCAATTATTTAAATACAACTCTAAACCATTAGGCAAAAGAAGAACGTAGGTGCCCACGGAAACTGCGGCTACCTTAGCTCCATTTCCCATGCGCAGGTCCACGTCACCCTTGGCTAGTGCTTGCGCGTCCCTCAGCCCCTGTACATGATTACAAAGGTGAGAACCACAACCGGTATCAAATACCCAAGAAGATGTACTAGCAAAGTTAATATCTATCATATAGAGTGATGAAAGAATTTTACCTGACGTTGTCACACAACCGTCCTTCTTGTCTTTCAAGTATTTGGGGCAATTGCGTTTCCAATGCCCTTTGCCATTACAATAATAGCGATCCGCCTCCGCGTGTTTGTTGACTTTGGGCTTGGGCTTAAAAAAGACCTTGCCCTTTCCCTTGCCGATTTTCTTGAAACGTGTCTTACCCTTTCCTTAGTCCTTCTTCACCCCAAGGCTCATGTTCTTCAATTTCATTAAAAGAACGTCCTTGGGTTCACTCCCACTAGCCTCCATGTCCCTCTCCGCTTGGGTGAGGAGTGCATGGAGTTCATGGAAACTCTTTTCCATGCCATTAATGTTATAGTTCACCCTAAATTGGGTGAAATTTGGTGTGAGCGAATGAAGGATTCTACCCACAACTAACTCCTTTGGAATTTTGCACCCTAGACGCTCTAAGGTGTCGGCATGCTCAACCATTTTGAGCACGTGTGGGCTAACTTTTTGGCCCCTTTGAAGCTTAGTGTCAAAGATTTTAGGGGCTTGCGAAAACATCGATGTTATCCTCGTGAATATCGCATATGCATTGAGAGATGTCAATTGGAGTTTGAGTTTGGGTGAGATTGACCAAATCAAGACATTCTTGACGTCATTGGAAACCTTTAAATAAAGGTCATATTCGGCCCGAACTACCGCGGACGATATTGGCCCGGTTTCGGTGAGGGGCTCTTCGACCAAGTAGCGAAGCACGTTATCGGATATCGCGGCGTTCTTGATCGTTGATTCCCATTCAACGAAGTTACTACCGTCATCTTTTAGGACACACTTGTCCATGCCGGATCTTAACCATGAGTCCTTATCCAAGGTTGCGTTGTTTGATGAAGTTGACATTGTGCGAATATGGTTACTACAACAAAAAAGAAATATATAAACATTCATTGTTAATTAACTTGAAAAACATTTTAACAAGTTTAGCATTTATATAATGACCCCTCACTAATTTATTTAAATGATTTCAAGACCCATCTTTAAATAAAAATAGTCATCGTATGCTACCTTTATCTAAAAAGGGTAGGTCATTACTTGACTAATTCTACCCTTAGAACTCTTGGTTGATAGATTTCAACTAACTCATCTCCTAGTCCCAAGATAACGCTTATATCGTTGAGTCCAATCCAATTTTAGCTTGTGATCGTATCACCTTACTTACCCGAGGTAAAAAGAGACCCACGAGCGTGGTAGCCCTAATAAACAGGGGATTCATAGGTGTTACTAATTGGTAAGGCTAATCTCAATTTTTAAATATGTGAGATATCTTGTCAATTTAGTTATTAATTCCTTATAAGTGAACTAAGTCGGTGAATTGTGAATAACTTTGAATTGACAATAACGGAAAAATAAAAAGCATGTGTGACGATTTTGGCATGAGCGGAAATAAAGCAAGCAACCAAGCAACGGAAAAATCCTAGTATGGCTACCTAGCTAATCAAATTAACTAAGATAATTACAAATTCGGAAACCAACTCCTTGGTCCCTTGCCTCTTCAATTGGAACGCCTTCCAAAAATGGCACCGTCTTGAGGGAGTCGCCGGTCTTCATAAAAATAATTACAAATATACAAATATACAAATTCCTATTATACATTTATTCTATAAAATTAAATTATTAATTATTAAAAACCGGCGATATGAGATCGCAATAAAATTACAACCAAACCATTATTCCCTTACATTACGGGTAATAACGATTAAAAAATAACTAGGTCATACTAGGTAAAACATTTGCATAAATTATTGAATAAATGACATTCATTCATTCAACCATAAATAAAATAAATTGCTGCAAAATTCATGCCAGAACCGCCCTAAACACATTCATGCTCATTGTAGCTCGATTTTACGTGATTTATTGATTTTTAACCATTAAAAATCAATCTCAACATTTAAATCTCATTTAAATTCAAACTAATTAACTAAACTATTTTAGAACTCAAAATTAGTCCCTACTAATTTTGTTGGTCATTAATTAGATCGATTTGATTTGATTTGCTAAATATAACGGTTTAATCATAACTATTATGAAATAAACCTAAAATAAAATATAAACATCATAAACATTTGAAACAAAAAATTTTGTATATTCTGGAACATCAGGAACTCCAAAAATAAAAATATTTGCTCAAAAAATTTAAATTAGTTTTATGAACAAATGAATTTGTATTTAATGGTTTTATCAAATAAAAATCATTAAATATAGTAATACAGTGAAACAAATTATGCAATTTGACAAAGATGATCAAAATTAGAATATAAAATGTACCAAAAATTATCATGACCATAAAATGAAGTTTCAATTTTATGAACATCATAATCTCATATTATCGACTTTTATCTTATAAAAATCAATAAACATGCAATACTTAATTAAAAGTCACGAAATTTTACATACAATATTTAAGACATGCATGTGAGATCATTTTAAAATTTCATAGCCAGAATCATCATGCAATTATTTTTAGTTAACGTTTAACATCAAATATGCATATTAACTCGGTTTAAAAGCCAAAAATCAAAATAAATAGCACATTCATCCCTAAAATCACGAAATTTGATTACAAACATTTTGAAGCCAGTAGGTATACATGCACCAAAAACATTCGTCAGAATCATATTTTAACTCAAATTTTTGATTTATTAGTTATCTTATAACTTTAATAAAAATTGTCCAAAATGAACATGCATGCTACAAGCTAGCTCTGATACCACATGAAAGTCCATAGACCATAATTAGACTCCTCTAATTAGTTACTAAATTACTTGTTAATTTAGAAGTTAATGATCTATGTAACATGCATCCAAATATAAAGACATTTATATAAAAGAAGAAATTTCCTCACATTGAAATCGAAATGATATGGGCATAACAAGAACTCCTTCTTGTTGTTCTTGAGCTATTATATAGATGATCTTCCAAAAATCTCCAAACTAGAAGATCTCCTTTAAATTGCACCCAAGACTAACTCCAATAAACTTAACTTATTATTAACTAGATAATAAGAAAAGTTACACTAATATTAAAATATACTACTAATATAGCAATACTTGGTGAATATTAGTGTATGAGAGTTTTAGAAAGATGAGAGGATTTTAGTGAGATAAAGCAAAATAAGCAAGAATGAACAACAAAAAATGAACAACCATATTGCCCTTTTATAGACAATATGGTCGGTCCATATGGCTTTCACAAGGCTCTTATTTTGCTTATTTTAATTCACATGCAAAGTGGTAGAGTGTAGTGTTGAGTGAAATGATTTTAGGTTTACTATTCATGTTCATAATCACATGTAACTTGTGAGCATGAACAAGAGCAACCATCATCACTTCCCACTACTACATGACCGGCCACTAGTGGCCTTATATGGTCCATTTTGATTTTTGATATTTGTCCCACAAATACTTATTAATCATATGCTTAATTATCTTGTATAATTAAGTGTTAATTTGATCATATAACAATTATATGACACAAATAAATAAATAATATGTACTTAACATTTTAAGTAATATTTTACCGTTATATCAATATATAATGGGTCCCACAATGCTTAGTTAATTTATTTTACAACTCCTTGTAAATATAATTAACTAACTAGCTCTACCTTAAAATATATGTAAAACCTCAACTATTTTAGTAAATTAACGATTAATTACTAAACTAGATCTTATTTAATCATATTAAAATAAGATATAAATTTATTAGTCAATTATCGCATAATTGAAAAATAAGCTTAATCGAATTTAAGTTCCTAACTCAATTTCTAACTATTAACTCTCGTATATATATCAAATATATGTAATGGACTAATCAACTGTATCATATACAATTAATTAGTTACTATTTGGGTTTCATCCTAAAGGTGTGACCGAAAGGGATCAGTTGATCACCGCCGTCATACGACAATAACGTCAAATTCTAGTCAGCCAACCGTTATTGATTTACGTTAATCAACTGACTAATAATATATATATATATAGTCAATAAATATCCCAATTATATTTTTTAATGAGATTTATTATGTGGCGCACTATTGTGGAGGATACCTACTCCAACAGATACCTCAGTTCTACACCTTCCGCCAACCACACAGTGATGATTGGACCGCATGTTTGGTACGCGAAACGATTTATGATATTTCGTAAGTTTATCGTCAAGTGATAACTCAAACACTTGGGTCTACCCCTTTGTTCGTCATCTACGCATGGTACGGTCGTTTTGACAGTCATTAGAGTTCATTTGGATTCCGGGTCGAAAACTACTTCATTTTCTAGAAACCGTTTTAAAATGCCGAGTCGGAACGCTCTAGAATATTCTGGATATTTTATTAAACCTTCAAATTATATCTTTTTGATAAAATATATCTCGTATCTTTTAAGAAGAAAGCATAGATCTACCACAATTTCGTAATAGAAAGGTGGAAATCTTTCTTTCGTAGAAGGACACCTCTGGTGAAATAACGCAGCAGGTGTTGCGTCCCTTTGGAGAATCGCAGCTCCTGCTGCGTCCCTTCCCCAGCTTGTTTTCTCCGTTTTCAGAATTTTTTTGTAACAAGTTTGAGTTATTCTAAAACTCTTCACATTTTCTAATATAAAAAGAGAGCTCCGATCTCACTTTTTAGGCACGTGAGTGTTCCGCCCTTCTCTTCTCTCTTTGCATTATAGACTTTGCTTTAAGCTTTCGACATCTACGTGCTTGATTAATCGACCACGTAAGCTCAGATCCTACTTAGTACCTGTCACGTTGCATGACCGACAAAATTTGACCACTACACAATCAATCAATCAATTAAATCAATTTAGGGTTTTTCTACATGGTATCCCTGTGTTTTTTCGAATTCTACGTGGTACCCCTTAGTTTTTAAAATTATCACTGGTACCCCTATACTTAGTAAACTACTAAAAATCGAGTTTTAAAACGGTTAATTTTTACAAAGAAAATATGTTTATGATTGTTTAAAGGATATTTATGATAACGACATGCAAAATTATTGTCAAAAGATCAATGAAAAGTGCATAATATAAACGTTTAAAACAGACAGATTAGTGCATTATGGGTATTTTGAGAGGTTTTCATTAAGTTTAGGGGTATCATGTAGATTTTGAAAAAACGAGGGGTACCATGTAGAATTCGCAAAAATACAGGGGTACCATGTAGAAAAACCAATTTATTTAAATCCTCTAACGAGGGCACTTTCTCTGTACATTCGTGTCGAACAATCACTAAACGTTAACTAAGTTAATCTTGTTTCGTCAAACATGTAAGTCTGAGGCTGTAAATCCCGTATATTTATTTGTATTATTTATTTTTCAATTTAATGTAAGATTTACGTCAGAAGTAAGTTCCAAATCGATTTCAAAACAAAACATTTTTATAAAACCTTTTTAGTAGACGTCGGTTATCAAGAAGAAACGCATTAGCAGCTGCGACTTCTGGAAGGATCGTAGTGCCCGTTGTGCCTCTTCCAGAGGCTGCCATGCTCCTGCTCTTCTTCTTCTTCTTCCTCTGGTTCCTACGATTTTGTTCTTTTTCTTACTTTCTTTTTTTATAGTCTTTCATGTCAAACGTTTGGTCTTTAAGTCAAAATTGGGTCTTGGAGATTTGATTTGTTCATACCAAATATCTGGAATTCGTTATTGATACAAATTATAGTAACTAATATATTAAACCACTTCTACTCGAGTTATAAGTCAATAATTAATCGTAAATATACCAAGGAATGTTAACTGCTCGCAATTCTGACTTCACAGTCAGACTTTAGCTCAAGAACAGACGCAATGAGCACTGCGCCTCTTTTAGAGGAAGCACTTGTTGTTTCGCCTGTTCTGGGTTGACTTCTGTCCCCGAACTTCCATTCTCGCTTTGACGTAGCTTTAATTACGTAATTAACTAACTATTAGTCGTAATATCGCTCCTAATTTGTCTTTTAGTTTTCAAATCTTTTCTTCTTCTTCAAATATCCGTTTTGGATATATTTCTGACGTGGATTCCGTAATCCGTTGTAATCTTATTTAGTCATTGTAACTATATGATTGCGTTATTCACTCCTATATAATTAATTCTAAATCCCCAATTTCGACATAATTGAGTGCTAATTACATGTTTACCGACATAGTCTAATTCACATGCTAGGATTAAAATGTTGGATGTTGCATTGCATGCATATAATCGATAACATATCAAGTATGAAAGATTTCCCTAATCATTAGTAGAGGCCGCTATCGAGGCGGGTGGGATTAGGTGTTCGATTAAAGAGCTTCCTAATACGTACCCTCACCCCTTACTTCAGATCTCTGTGAATATCCGTGTTCATTAGCATCCACGATAGTCATTCTAGACATAGAATGCTAAGGGTAACGAGTTCTTAGTGTTCATGTAATTATTTTGTGTCTTGACATGGCATAAAGTATTCGAACGGTTACAATTTCCCATAAAAATTGGTGGCGACTCCACAAATGTGTATTCGTACGCTTGTCCTCCCATGCGCGCCCCTTCTGTGGTCCCCCCTTGTACCACAGTTTGGCGACTCCGCTGGGGACTATACACTTACGTGTTACCCAGGGTGAAACTTGAACAAGGTTAGGGAATAATTTGTACGAGACAGCTATTGGTTTTCATTACTCGACCTTCTTAGGTCGTTTTATTCGGCCTTCATAGGCCCAACCCAACCCATTTCGATCAATCGTCCCGTCTGGACGGTCCAAATTCTTATCCGGGCCTAAGGATGGATAACGATTGACGTCAACCATACCGCGGTACATACTCATGTTAGTATCGAGAGCTTTCACTACTCGAGGAAATGGATTAGGAACCGACCTTAGTTATGTTTGGCGATGATCTCTCCACAGACCCGGGTTTGATTGCTTGGTATGGCAACCCACCCTTCATGCCCAAACCATTTTAAATGCACTTAGCATACCATTATAATGCTTGTATAAATTTGTTTAACCTGTACATGATCACCATTTGTAAATAAAACCATGACGAATTTAAAAAAAAATCTTTTTCAAAACTGTAAAGCATTTTCAAAGGTAGCCTAAATTAGCACAAAACGAGTCAAAACTCTCCCCAAATGTCCAGTCAAAATCGTCTTTTATCCACTTCGAGTCATCACTCCTAAAACCACACTACGGTTGCTTAGGATACACATTTCAAATCTTGTCAATTTCAAAACTCACTTAGCACAGTGGCCCACTCCCACTTCACAAGTCGAGTCCTTTTGAGTAAGTGTACTAGAATGGTTGATCGTGTTTTGATTCATCGTCGGTCTCTTGCCCCACTTTTTAAGACGCCGACAACTAGTCAAGCAAGTGTTCATCTAGCCGAGCCAAACCCGAATGGTAATGATCTAATCTTAACTGCGCTCATTTATCTCCAAATAAGTCAGGACCAAGCTTATGCTCGCGTACATGATAACATTCCACCCTTTGTGGGACAACCATGAGGCAATACCCCACCAGTTCTTACTGAAGATGAAATGCGACTCAAATACCTGAAAGAGCAACTAATGTACCTCAAGGGGGATGACATCTACAGGGAAAATAATCACAAATATGAAGACGTAAGTACTCAATTGCCAACCAATTTCAACATGACTGACATCCCAAAGTTCAAGGGGCACGAGAACCCTTTGAATGACATTCATGCCTTCAAAGGTTATATGTCTATCAAAGGAATTAAACCCGAGATATTCCTAAGGATTTTTTCTTCATCTCTTGACACCATTCCTACGCAGTGGTTCTATTCCCTGGAACATAAGAAAATTGCAACCTGGGATGATGCCGCAATCGTGTTCGCCATGCAATACGCAGACAATGCTGAGATTCAAGTCAATATGCGTACTCTAGAGGTTCTTACCCAAAATGAGAAAGAAGGTTTCACCGACTTTCTAAGTAGGTTGTAACACCCGCAAATGTACCCTATTTTAATAGTAAAAATATTTTACGGATACTTTTCCGCGAAATTTAGTTTTAGTTTAGAATTAAATTTCCCGTGTCGAATTTGGAATTTCCGTGTTTGTATTTGGAGTTTACGCGAAAATTCAAGTGAATCACGTCTTAAGACGTCTTTGACTTTTCTTGACTTTTTCCACTAACTCCCCTCATACTCACCCTAACCTAATTCACTCACACAACTCAACTCTTTCTTCCTTACTAAGAAAACCCCAAAAAGCTTAGTTTCCATTTTGATCCATCTTAGAATTGTCATAACTCTTTCATTTCTCGCTCAAATTCACGTAAGTTCGTCTTATTCTTCCCCTCTCATCTTCCTCTATCTGTATTGGTAATAAAATTACCGTCTTTCTCGCTTTTCAAACTTTCCGTCTTTCTCAAGTTGAAGAATATTCATCTTTTATTAACTATTTGTAGGTGGTGACCTTCAAGATCCCGACAAAGACTACTTCTTGATTAAAGAGGACCTTGACGCGAAGTGAAGACGCAAAAAGGTAACGGTGAAGGGTTACTCGATATCATTTACGTGTTTTATGTGTTTTCTATGTTAGTAATCGTATTTAGAATAGGATTAGTAATCATAGGAATCGTGTTGTTGATGATGGTTGTTGTTAGTTGTTAATTGATATGAGAATTGATGGTTTGTGATGAAAAATGAGGATTTTTGTTGTTGATAACATGTTGGGATTTGGTCGTGCCTGAGTCC
This sequence comes from Heliosperma pusillum, assembly GCA_022085475.1. NCBI lineage: Eukaryota > Viridiplantae > Streptophyta > Magnoliopsida > Caryophyllales > Caryophyllaceae > Heliosperma > Heliosperma pusillum. The sequence continues at coordinate 27,671 of JAIUZE010016890.1, forward strand.
AGCGAAGGACGCTGGCAGCGTCCATGGACGTTGGCAGCGTCGTGGGACGCTGGCAGCGTCGTCCGGCAATGGCAGCGTTACTCGCTGCCAGTTTTCCCAAGTTGACTGCAGTTTTCCTACAATGACCCCTTTTCGTAAAATGATCATATCTCCTTTGTTACTTGCTTGTTTTGGGCTTGTGACATCCCGTTGGAACCGTAAGAGGATAAGCTAACACCTCCATTTAGAGTTTCTGCATTTGGATGTCTAGAGCTCTAGTTATGACCGTTTGAAGTGGACCCTTGTTTTAGTTGGTTTCCAAACAACATTGTTTTGGAGAGGTGATCTATGTTTCTTATTCATTATGCTTCATAAACTTGTTCTAATGCTTATGTATCATGTATTGATTCAGTTTTATCATAGTTAAGTTTATATAATTCCCTATTCTCATGTTTTGTGACGGTTTTTGGTATGTCCCACTTTGAGTCGGTTTTTACACAAGTTACGGTTTGAGCACTAACTTCCTATGTGCTTTGTGCTCTCATTCCCTTGGCTACCTCCACGTTCGTAAGGCTGGAATGTCGGAACGAGGATGTATCCTTACTGCTTAGTTGCATGTGTTAGTGGGCATACGACGACGTTGTTGGGAAGCGAACGCATTGCGTTGATCAACCCGGCCGTCAAATGTTGTGTACTTGCGAGGTGGTGTCATTTGCATGTAGCGTACCGCTTGTTTTGATGCGCGTGCTCTTTTCCGCCTCTTTCGTGAATTATCGACCGAATTTGGGGTACTCGGCGTCTTTGATTGACCGAGTCTTGGATGCGAAACGTTTATCGCATGTCGAATCGGAACACGTTTATTCCGAGAGTTTGGCCAGGTTTAGACTAGGACCGGATATATATTTATATCGTCGTGCTACCAGGAGGGAATTAGCCCACATATACGAAATGTTTATCGTGTATGCGTTCAGGGAAATGTTTATCTCGTGGATGCGATTTTAATCATTCTTGCCATGTACACGGTGCTAGTGCGTTTCATCTACCGTGAGAGAGGTCGTCAATGTATTGTATGTTTGAAGGTCGTCAATATATAGTATATTTGAATGGATGATAATATGATGGATTATTTGTGATCGTCGCATGACTTGGCATGGTTTGGTTGTCGAGTCTCAATCTTATCAAACTTATATCGCTAACGGTGAGATGCAAGCCCTAGTGAGCGTATTCGGTTGCCTAAGAGTGTCTTCCCCGAGTCTTTGTATAACATGATGGATTCGGATTTGTATTCTATATGCTCTTATCGTTATATAATGAATTGCCTATCTATCCTTATCGTATTTCACATGTATATCTATATATGCATGCTTCTACTTTTGTATTTCCTTTTATGTACGTTTAATGTGATATGGCTGGGAGAACCCGGAGTTACTCCCCACTGACTGTGGCGTTCATGTTTTTCATGGATGAACAGGTTGCTTGATTTGGATGGCTTTTTGCTTATGATATTTTGGGTTCGGGTGTGAGCTAGCGGGCGTTGTCCCTGGAAGATTCACCTCTAGACGTTATTTTAGCTAGTTGCTAATCACTTTGACTTTGTTAACATTTTGAGAGACTACGTCTCTTGTTGTAGTATATTTCGTACTTTAGTTTGTAATATTTGACACTCCTCGTATACTTCTTCTTGCATGTATAAAAGTTTTAAAAATATCGTATTTTCCGCTATTTAATTCACATGCTTGTTATGTTTTATTTCCGCATTCGCGAGGGTTGTCACAGTTGGTATCAGAGCTTTATCGCTCCCGACGCACACACGTGAACCCTAACTTAAACTACTTGACCTTAAAATAATAAATGAGAGATGGGTAGAAGTTAAGGATTTTACTTGGTAGTCTATTTGTTTATGCTAATTGATAGGATTAACTTAATTTGTTTTTGTTTCTTATGAAGATGGTGAGACCTCGTCTAGTTGAGAACGTTATGCTTGAAGCCCTTACACAAGTGTTGAAAAATCAACAAGACGCGGCTTTAGCTCAAGCCAACCAAGTTCCCCCTAGAAGAGAAGATAACCATCAGGGAGGCTACGCTTGGGTAGCTGGACAAATAGCTAGGAGTAAAATTATACCATATGGTGGAGAGCCGGACCCTACCGAGTTATCGGAATGGTTCCGTGAGATGGAGAAGCAGTTTGATCTATACCAAGTCCGTGAAGAGGACAAGGTGAGGATCGCAAAGCACTTCCTTGTAAGGGAAGCTGATAATTGTTGGGCTATCACTAGTGCCACTACTATTCTCGAAGATGACTTCAACTGGGCTTGTTTCAAAGCTCTAGTGGAAGGTAGATTCTATCCTAAGGAGCTTAAGCAACAAAGGCTCAAGGAGTTCATTGACTTTAAGCAAGGCAACTTGTCTGCGCAAGATTTTACTACGGAGTTCAACAAGCTTGCTCATTTTGCTCCGAGGCTTATCCGAGATGACGAGGACCGAGCCTTCTATTACCGCAACAAGCTGAGCGCCTTTCTTCAAAGTAAAGTGAGAAGGAATACTACTTCCTTTGGGGATCTTTATGATGATGCCTTGTGGGCCGAAAATTCCATGAAGGCTATTAGGGATGAAGCTTTGATGAATAATTCTTCTCCTTCTTTCACTCCTAGGCCTAATGTCTTTGGGAAGAGACCGTTTACTCCGTCTTCCTCTAGCTCTTATGCTAACAAGAGGAGATTTAATCCTCCTTACAATGCAAATACAAGAGCTCCCGCTCCTTTCTTACCTCGAGCTACTTCTAATGTGGCTCATAGGCCTTATGCTCCTCAAACTCAAGCTCAAGGTCGCGTATGAAACCGGTGTAGACTTCCATACCATCCCGGTGTGTCTTGTTCCAACCGACCTTACATTTGCTACTTTTGTCAAAAGGGTGGTCACCGTTATGAGGATTGCCCCGATCGAAAGTTGCCCCCTCCTCCTGCTAAACCTAAGGGTTCTATCTTTTTTATGAGCCGTGCCGAAGCCGACGCTCATCCGGAGATCATTACGGGTATGTTCTCAATCTTAGAGCAACCATGTCTTATTCTTTTTGATACCGGTGCTTCAATGTCTTTTGTGTCTTTGACTTATGCTAATAAATTATCTATCAAGCCTACATCTAGTGAGGATACTCCCATATCCTTACCATCCGGAGATATTAACTCTTGTTCTACTCTATATCCTAATGTCCCAATATCTATTGCGGGTTCTATCTTCCCCGCTAACCTTCTTAAGTTTCCTCTAGGAGAGTTCGATATAATTCTAGGTATTGATTGGTTAGCATTGTACCATGCTAGGTTCGAGTGTCGTGACCAAAAGATTTATTTAAAGAGTCCTTTAGGAGTTAGAATAACCTATAAGGGATCTCATCCCCGAAAAGGTGTGTCTTCGATTTCCGCTATGAAATTGGTAAGTATGGTTAGAAAAGGTCACCAAGCATACTTGTGTATTGTGACTTCTTCAACTACATCTTTGCCAAGTATTGAAGATGTGCCTATTGTTCGTGAATTTGTTGATGTATTCCCCAAAGATTTGCCCGGGATTCCTCCCGGGCTTATGTTGAGTTCTCTATTGATCTTGTACCTGGTTCCGGACCCATAGCCAAAGCTCCTTAGCGTATGGCTCCGACCGAATTGAAAGAATTAAGGAAGCAGCTAGATGATATGATTGAGAAGGGTTTTATTCGACCAAGTGCCTCGCCTTGGGGTGCTCCCGTTCTTTTTGTGAAGAAGAAAGATGGTTCTATGAGGCTTTGTATTGATTATCGTGAATTGAATCGGATAACAATCAAGAATAGGTATCCTTTACCAAGAATTGAAGATTTGTTTGATCAACTAAAGGGTGCTTCTACTTTTTCCAAGATTGATTTGAGATCCGGTTATCATCAAATTCCCGTTCGTGATGTTGATATTCCGAAGACCGCTTTTAGTACAAGGTATGGTCATTATGAGTTCAAGGTTATGCCATTTGGATTGACCAATGCTCCCGCTATCTTTATGAACCAAATGAACCGCACATTTAGTGAGTATCTTGACAAGTGTGTGGTGGTGTTCATTGACGATATTCTTATTTTCTCCAAGTCCGAAGATGAGCATGCTATTCATCTAAGGACTATTTTGGGTGTCCTTTCTTGGTCATGTAATTTCTAAAGAAGGTGTAATGGTGGATCCTTCAAAAATTGAGGTCGTTGTTGATTGGAAGAGTCCGACTGATATTAGAGAGATTCGAAGTTTTCTTGGTTTAGCTGGTTATTACCGTAGATTTGTCAAGGATTTCTCTAAGCTTGCTAGACCGATGACCCAGTTATTGAAGAAGGAAACCAAGTTCCTATGGAATGAAGCTTGTGAAGCCGCGTTTCAAGAGTTAAAGAAAAGGTTAACTACCGCTCCGGTATTGACTTTGCCTGAAGATGGTGTAGACTTTGATGTCTATTGTGATGCTTCTAAAATGGGATTGGGTTGTGTTCTTATGCAAAATAGGAAAGTGGTGGCGTATGCTTCGAGGCAGTTGAGAGTTCATGAAGTAAACTATCCTACTCATGATTTGGAATTGGCCGCCGTTGTTCATGCTTTGAAGGTGTGGAGACACTACCTTATTGGTGTTTATTGTCGTATATTCACCGATCACAAAAGTTTGAAGTACATATTTACTCAAAAAGAGTTGAATATGAGACAAAGAAGATGGTTGGAATTGGTGAACGATTATGATTTTGAGTTGTTGTTCCATGAAGGGAAGGCTAATGTTGTTGTCGATGCTCTTAGTAGGAAAGCTTCTCATGCATTGAATGCTATGCGGGTATTACCCGTTGATTTTTGTGCCGAGTTTTGAAAGTTGAAGTTGGAATTCGTGGAGCGTGGATTTGTTCATGTTGGTGCTATGACTGCCGAGCCTATTTTTCTCAGTGAGATCCGCGAAAGCCAAGTTGATGATCTTACCTACAAGTCTATTCAAGCCAAGCTTCTTGAAGGTAAAGCTAAAGATTTCAATTTTGATGATGAAGGTGTTCTTCGTTTTCATGGCCGTTTGTTTGTGCCTAATGCTCTTGATTTGAGAAAGCGAGTTCTTGATGAAGCTCACCTTTCCCCTTATTCTATTCATCCTGGTGGTGATAAGATGTACAAAGACTTGAAGCTACAATTTTGGTGGCCGAACTTGAAGGGTGATGTTGTGTCTTATGTTGGAAGATGTCTTACTTGCCAACAAGTGAAGATTGAACACAAGAGACCCGGTGGATTGCTACAACCGTTGGATATTCCATTATGGAAGTGGGAATCTATTTCTATGGATTTTGTTATGGCTTTGCCGAGGACCGTTGGAGGTAAAGATGTCGTTTGGGTTGTTGTTGATCGTTTGACCAAGTGTGCTAGATTTATTCCGATCAAAGAAACTTGGAGTTTGGATCGACTAGCGAAGGCCTATGTTGATGAGATTGTTAGATACCATGGTGTTCCCAAGGAGATTATATCCGACCGAGATCCGAGATTCTGTTCGAGATTTTGGAAAGCTTTGCAAGAAGCCATGGGTAGTAAATTGTTGATGAGTACCGCATTTCATGCCGCTACCGATGGTCAAACCGAGAGGACTATTCAGACTTTAGAAGACTTGCTTAGGGCTTGTGCACTCGACTTCCAATCTAGTTGGGAAAAGAGTCTACCGTTGGTGGACTTTTCTTATAACAACAGTTATCATGCATCGATCAAGATGGCTCCTTATGAAGCCCTTTATGGAAGGAAATGTCGGAGTCCTATATGTTGGAATCAATTGAGCGATGTTCGTGACTTAGGCCCCGATGTTCTTGTTGAGACTGTTGATAATGTGAAGGTCATTCGTGATAGAATGAAAGCCGCTCAAGACCGTCAAAAGTCTTATGCCGATATCCGAAGAAGGCCGTTAGAGTTTGAAGTTGGGGATAAAGTGTTTTTGAAAGTATCTCCAATGAAGGGTGTTAAACGGTTTGGTGTTAAGGGTAAATTGAGCCCGAAATACATTGGACCCTTTGATATAGTGAAAAGGATTGGTGCCGTTGCTTACAAGTTGGATTTGCCCCCGAATTTGGCTAAGGTTCATAATGTATTCCATGTTTCTCAATTGAGAAAGTATGTTAGTGATCCAAGCCATGTCTTTCAAAAGAAAATGCCCGAGCTTGAACCGAATTTGTCCTTTGAAGAGAAGTCGATTCGCATCCTATACCGCAAAGATAAGAAGTTGAGAAGTAAGGTGGTTCCTTTAGTGAAAATCTTGTGGAGATGTGCTAATGTCGAAGAAGAGACTTGGGAAACGGAAGCTTCTATGCGTAGTAAATATCCAAGTCTATTCGAGTAAGGTATCTTTCTTTCCCTCAAGTTTCGAGGGCGAAACTTTTTAAAAGGTGGGGTGATTGTAACACCCGCAAATGTACCCTATTTTAATAGTAAAAATATTTTACGGATACTTTTCAGCGAAATTTAGTTTTAGTTTAGAATTAAATTTCCCGTGTCGAATTTGGAATTTCCGAGTTCGTATTTGGATTTTACGCGAAAATTCAAGTGAATCACGTCTTAAGACGTCTTTGACTTTTCTTGACTTTTTCCACTAACTCCCCTCATACTCACCCTAACCTAATTCACTCACACAACTCAACTCTTTCTTCCTTACTAAGAAAACCCCAAAAAGCTTACTTTCCATTTTGATCCATCTTAGAATTGTCATAACTCTTTCATTTCTCGCTCAAATTCACGTAAGTTCGTCTTATTCTTCCCCTCTCATCTTCCTCTATCTGTATTGGTAATAAAATTACCGTCTTTCTCGCTTTTCAAACTTTCCGTCTTTCTCAAGGTGAAGAATATTCATCTTTTATTAACTATTTGTAGGTGGTGACCTTTAAGATCCCGACAAAGACTACTTCTTGATTGAAGAGGACCTTGACGCGGAGTGAAGACGCAAAAAGGTAACGGTAAAGGGTTACTCGATATCATTTACGTGTTTTATGTGTTTTCTATGTTAGTAATCGTATTTAGAATAGGATTAATAATCATAGAAATCGTGTTGTTGATGATGGTAGTTGTTAGTTGTTAATTGATATGAGAATTGATGGTTTGTGATGAAAAATGAGTATTTTTGTTGTTGATAACATGTTGGGATTTGGTCGTGCCTGAGTCCAGCGAAGGACGCTGGCAGCGTCCATGGACGTTGGCAGCGTCGTGGGACGTTGGCAGCGTCGTGGGACGTTGGCAGCGTCGTCCGGCGCTGGCAGCGTTACTCGCTGCCTACTCGCTGCCAGTTTTCCCAAGTCGACTGCAGTTTTCCTGCACTGACCCCTTTTCGTAAAATGATCATGTCTTCTTCGTTACTTGCTTGTTTTGGGCTTGTAACATCCTGTTGGAACCGTAAGAGGATAAGCTAACACCTCCATTTGGAATGTCTGCATTTGGATGTCTATAACTCTAGTTATGACCGTTTGAAGTGGACCCTTGTTTTAGTTGGTTTTCAAACAACGTTGTTTTGGAGAGGTGATCTATGTTTCTTATTCATTATGCTTCATAAACTTGTTCTAATGCTTATGTATCATGTATTAATTCATTTTTATCATAGTTAAGTTTATATAATTCCCTATTCTCATGTTTTGTGACGGTTTTTGGTATGTCCCACTTTGAGTCGGTTTTTACACAAGTTACGGTTTGAGCACTAATTTCCTATGTGCTTTGTGCTCTTATTCCCTTGGCTACCTCCACGTTCGTAAGGCTGGAATGTCGGAACGAGCATGTATCCTTACTGCTTAATTGCATGTGTTAGTGGGCATACGACGACGTTGTTGGGAGGCGAACGCATTGCGTTGATCGACCCTGTGACACCCTCAAATTTGCGGAAAGAAAAAAAATAATAATTTAACTAAGTAAAAGATAAGAATACATAACAAAGGTGTCTTAAATAAAAAGGTTCATTACAAAACGGAAATAATATTATACAAAAGAAATATACAAGACGGGAGACATATCTCCCGTATAAATACGGAAATAAAAGAGGGTATAATAATATACAATCTAAGAACCGAATATAGGTCCAAGGTAAATACTTCGCTCGCTAGCTCGTCAATGTACCCAATGTATGCATCACAAACCTGCCAACCGAATTAAATATAAACACGGAAGCCACAGTCAGTGGGGAGTAACTCCGAGTTCTCCCAGCCACGAAATGTCGAGTTTAATGAAACATGAATAACATAAAAGCAATGTATATAAAAAATACAAAACCTTAACATATATGATATGCTTTTCATGTTATGAAACAATTAACTAACATATAACCTAGAATATGAAAGCTATCATGTGAATCCAATAATAAACTATAACACGAGGTAGGGAAGCTGGTATGCTAGCTCAGAGGTTACCGTTAACAAGGTCAGATACCACTCAAACCCTAATCAAACATAATATCATGTGAATCAGTTAACAATCGGGAATCCAAACTCTATCAATCTTAGCCGGCTTGCATCTCACCTTCTAAAACTCATAGAATCATACAAACATGAAAGACAAATATTTCTACAAACAGGCATAAGTTCTTAGCCCAGTCAATAGTCGACTTCTGTAACTCGAGGCTATACCACAAGGTAGGAAAACATCCTAGTCCTAGACTGATCAGACCTAGCGACAACAGCTATTCCATTCCCCGTCCCATGACAAAACAGTACATGAGAAACTCTACTAGGCGACCCCCTAAGCAGAGATGGCTAGTACTTAAGCTGGCTCCATTCCCAAAGTGGAACTATTAGGCAGCCATGCCCCGACTTGGAGATAAGCCCCCCAGGCCATGACACAAAAGCTATCAAGCTGTGAACTCCATATGCTCGTTAAAGACAGTACGGCCTATCTATGTCATGGTCCAAGATACTCATTTAGAATTAGAATGGTCAAGACGCCATATACTCATAATTCTCTATGGGTACTTAGTCAACACGACACCAACCATATAATTAAACAGTCACGGAAACCATTTCCTAACATGTGACTAAGTGCATATAAATCATAATCAAATAACATATCGCCTCATATCTACTAAGGCTAATTCATTAATTAAATACAACCTTACTTGAAGACAAATCCCCGACCCGAGTCCCGCGACGGGTCATCAGTCAAAACGGGGCTGACTAGATCTTAGTTTGACCAAACCCGTTTGGTCAAACCGGCTAGAAAAAGAGTCTTTACCAATTAGACTTAGACATAAAATCAACATATTCGTTACATGTTCTTTTATTACAACTTCTAACATGTGAATTATTAAATCTTACTAAAAACCCGCTTGACTTAAAGGATATCAAATTAAACTATAATCTCGTATTATAATTTCTAACATGTGAGGAATTAAAATATTATGAAAAATACTTTTAATTAAATAATTTACTTATTAAAATTTCCCACTTGCTAAATATTACAAAACACGATAATTTAACACTAAACTCAAAAACAGTCATAAGTCCAAAGTGAGGACTCATGGGCTGATTTTGGGCCGGGCCTAACATGGGCCTGGACTGGGCCCACGGCTGTTTTGGGTTGATTTGGACTGTTTTGATCGACTTTACTAAAAACCGTTTCTTAATATTTCCCGCATGCTTAACATATTTAAAACCCGTCAAAACAACAACATAACAATCAAGTATCGACACAACTCCCAAGGACCATACCCGGACCAAATCCAGACCGGGCTGGACCGGTCTGACCAGGCCTGAACCGGCCGGTTTGGGCTGGTTTCCAGCCACCCAATTCGGCCACCACCAAAACAACAACCCCAATTTATTTCAACATGATTTTTAATTAACAACATCCAGTTTAACAACCAATCCAACCATCATTCATACAAAAATCATTATTATGAACAGTCATCCAAATTCATCAAGAACACTAAACATATTAAAAATTCCATACAACATAAAAATCATACTACTTATCATGTTACTACTAAAAATCATAAGTAACAATAATATGAACTAAAACAAAAGATGAACCAAAAACAAAAGATACAAAGGATATGTAACATAAATTCGTCGAGTAACTCGGAATTGTTACCTTAGCTAGCAAAATTAATTAGCACCAAAAAAATAAGAAGTATAAACCCGTCTACTAATCTTCACCCAAAATATACGAGTCACCAAACTCGTCTTCAAAATCTTCCCCTATAAGAAGTGACAAGAATAATATTGTTAGAATTAAAACTTGATTTTCCATAATTAAAGTGTTGAAAACGATTTTACCGGAATTGAAAATAAACCGTACTTGAAGATGGAGAGCGAAGAGGAGATTCTAGAAATATAAGTTAGGACGGACTTGAATAAGAAATGAAGGTTTTATGACGATTTTGCTCAAGAACGACGAAGAACAATGAAGAACGACGAAGAACGATGAAGAACGATTAAAGAAAGTGTTAATTAGATCTTAATTTGATTTATTGTAAAATGAAAAGTTGTTAGTGAGTAAGTGTGATGAGTGAGCCGTGTACATATAGAGAAAATATGGAGTCGGGTTTTTAAATTGTTGTTACGGAATTGACCCGGGTTTAATAATTATATTACGGTAATTAATTAGATATTAAGTTAATTAAATCAAATATCAAGATATTATGATATTGTAATCAAAAGAAAGACAAATATCTAGCTCTAAGAGAGGGTGAGAGTGCCGTGTGAAATGGTGATAGTCGGGTCTGTTTTGTAAACGATTTGCGTAATTTCCGTTGACGAATCGATAAAGTAACAAATATCTTAGATATTTGCATTAGTTTAATCGAAACAATCAAAAGATCTAATTGTGAGTGGAAAAATATGACATGGGCGTGTGACTCATGCCAAAGTCGAGTTTCGGGTTTGTTTCTGGATTTAAGATGACTCGGGAATAGTTAAATGACGTTCGGGTTAAAACCGTAAAAGTTATTTGTGACAACCCTCGAGAATGCGGAATAATAAATCAAACAAGCATGCGAATTATAATGCGGAAATAGGTAGTTTTTAAAAACTTTTATACATGTAAGTTAAATAAAACGAGGAGTGTCAAAATATTACAAACTAGGTACGGAATATACAATAAAGAGACGGGGTCTCTTAAAATGTTAGCAAAGAACAAGTGTTTAACCAAAACTAGCTACTATCGTCTAGAGGTGAACTTCCAGGGACAACGCCCGCTCACTCACA
>JAIUZE010016894.1:0-21013 GCA_022085475.1 Heliosperma pusillum
CGAGTCTTATTTTGAAATTCCGCGTTCGTATTTGGAATTTCTGAGAGATTTCATGAAAAGACCGTTTTTAGTCATCTTTGACTTTTCTTGACTTTTAAGTCGTCTTTGACTTTTCCTTGACTTTTAAAGTCGTCATTGACTTTTTCTCGACTTTTAAGTCGTCATAAACTTTTCCGGACTTTTAAGTCATTTTTGACTTTTCTCGACTTTTCAGTCAACTTTGACTTCCGTTGACTTTTTCCCGACTCGCCTTGCAAGTGTGAAGACCGAAATTTTATTTAAAAAATAATATTTTTAATTTATTTTTATTAAGATTTATTATGATTTATCATAATTTAATATATTTATTTTGAATTTATTCGGAATTTAAAGAATAACTTATACGGTTTTTAACCGATCATCATTTAACTATTCCCGACGCATCGTAAATCGCGCAACAAATTCAAAAATCGACTTTGGCATGAGTCACACGCGCGTGTCATCGGTTTCCACTCACAATTAGATATTTTAATTATTTTGATTAAACTAATCAAAATATCTAGATATTTAATTACTTTATCGATCCGTCAACAAAGATTACGCAAATCGCTCAAAAAACAGACCGATTCCTCACCATACCACACGGCTCACTTAGTCCTCTAATAGGGCTTGATATTTCATTACTTTTGATTATAATATTATAATATCTAGATATTATTTTTACTTTATCGATCAGTTAACGAAAACTACGCAAAACGCTCGAAATCGGACCCGACAAGCTCAACATCACACGGCTCCCTTACCACTCTTAAGCCTTGATATTTTCATTATTTTTCACTACAATATCATAATATCTAGATACTTGTTGTAATTAACTTTATCGTTAATTATATTTAATCGTTTACCGTAAAATAATTATTAAACGCGAGTCAATTACGTAACAACAATTTCAAACCCCGACATCCTTATTTGCCTATATTTACACGGCACACACACCCCACATTACTCACAAACAACTTTTCATTTTACAATAAATCAAATTAAGATCAAAATATCACTTTCTATAATCGTTCTTCATTTGTTCTTCGTGTTCTTTCGTCGTTCATCAATCGTTCTTCATCGTTCTTGAGCAAAACCTTTATAAAATCTTCGTTTCTTAATTAAATCCATCCTAATTTATATTTCTAGACTCTCCTCTTCGCTCTTCATCTTCACGTACGGTTATATTTCAATTCCGTCAAGATCGTTTTCAACACTTTAATTATGGAAATTCATATTTTTATTTCTAATAATGTTTTCTTTGTCATTTCTTATAGGGGAAGTGCAGCAGGACTCACCCAAGGGGTCTTGATGATCAAAAACCACATACAAGACAAGCTTGACCCCTCGATGGAAGCTCGGTTACAAGGTCTAAACACAATTTTTATGACAAGTCAAGAAACACCCAAGCCCCCACCACGCCCAAATGAATAAGCTAGTCCCAAGACTCACAACCCATTCCAAGCCCCAACAACCACATTACCACACAGACCGACCAAAAAACCTTCAGGCATCAAAGACAGCCCCTCCCCAAACCCTGCATCTAGGAGGTACACCAGAGCATCCCAACCACCCCCACCATGGCCTACCATCAAGCCAACCCATTAAGCTACAAGTTTGCCCAGGACAAACCCTTTTGAAGTCTAGTAGAAATTCATGAAACAGACACCCCAAGTCAAGAGTCCAGCAAACAACTAAAAACAGAGAAGGTACATGTCAGATTGTGGCTTCCTTTTGTTTAAGTCAACTTGTCATCGTCCAAGGCAGGTCTTATCTAAGTTATAATAAGAATAGAGAGTCCCAAGGAGCAGCAACACACCCAGGCAAGGCAGCAAGACAACCAGAGCAACAGATTTCCATTTCAGGAAAAATCCAAAACTGCTTTATTTGCTTTTGTTCAGTCTGTTTTCTTTTGTGTCTTGTGTCTGTTCTTATTAGTTGTTGAGCTCGTCCTATTGTGAGGCTCTTAATGAGTGTCAGTAGAAGTAGTTTAGATCCTAAGCTAGCCCTTGGATGATCCATACATCTAATGGCTCACAAGATATCAACCTCTCTATATAAAGGGGTCTTGTATGACTGTTGTAGGCAGACTTTTATGAATGAATGAATTAAACTTTGAGAAATCACTCAATGTCATCAAACTTGTGCTAAGAGCTGTAGTTTGAAACAAGCCTGATACATCTCCACGGTGTTTGATCAGTGCCTTGTATTGTGAGTCAAGTTATACCTGTGCTTTGCTGTGGTTTAACTTACTTGCTGTTGAGGTTAGTTTATGGTGTTTGTGCTTTGCTGTAACACTTGAAACTGTCTCTAAAACCAGTCTTGAATCCTTTTTCTCTTGTGCTTTGCTGTAGAGGACTGTATCCAAGGCATATCCTTTGTATCTTTCAGCTAAAATAACTCACAATCACTAAAACAACACCCCTTGTTACTTGATATTGTATTCAGTTTGAGTCAAGCTGATCAAGTCACTTAAAACTTGTGAACCTTAGTAGTTTACACTCCAAATTGGTTATCAGAGCTTTGGTTGAGAGTCTTAGTGAGTTCATTTTCCCTAACTACATTTAAAAACACAAAATAGCCCAATGAGTGAAGAGAGACTAGCAGGAGTAGAAGCAAGGATGGAGGATCTGGCTGGGATTGTAACCACCCTAACCAGAACCTTGGACCAGGTTATAGGCAACCATTTGCTGGCTGGAGGAAGAGGTAGAGGTCGTGGAAGAGGCCAAGGAGGAGGCAGAGGAAGGCCACCTGATGATGAAGAGTATCCAGACTCAGATGACTCAACAAGAAGCAGAGCTTCCATCCACAGGAACACAGACAAACATCTTCAGGTAGATATCCCTGAGTTTTCTGGTAGTCTTAATCCTGATGACTTATTAGAATGGCTTAGAGAAGTAGAAAGGATCTTTGAGTACAAGGGATACAATGATTCCAAGTCTTTTAAAGTAGCCATCCTTAAACTAAAAGGGTATGCTTCCCTTTGGTATGAGACTATGAAAGGGTTAAGGGCTAGGGAGGGTAAGGAACCCATCAAGTCTTGGACTAAACTGAAAAAGAAACTGTTAGACAAATTTGTTGCTAAGGATTACACCCAGGATCTGTTAATCAAGTTGTCTAAGTTGAAACAAGGAGACAAACCTGTTGAATCTTATCTGAGGGAGTTTGAACAACTCACCTTACAATGTGATATAAATGAGAAACCTGAGCAAAGGATTGCTAGGTACTTAGAGGGTCTAGATAAGAACATTGCTAACAAGGTTAGGATGCAACCTCTGTGGTCATTTGATGATGTTTTCAACCTATCTCTGAGAATTGAGAAGATAGGGAAGACTAAGCCTGCTACACCAAAACCTGTTAGGCCTTTTCAAACCAGACCTTATAGTGGGTTTAGATCAATGGATACCCCTAAGACAGCACCCCCACCTACCTTAGACAAGGGTAAAGGCATCATGGGTCAAAAGCCAAGCACTTCATTGACTGAGAACAGAATTAGGTGTTTCCAATGTCAAGGCTATGGACATTTCAGGAAGGATTGCCCTTCTAAGAAGACCTTAAACATAATGGAAGTTGAGGCTTGGGAGAAAGAGGGTCTAGTTGAGTATGAGAGGGATGAGCCTGAGGTTGAAGAAGTGGTGAGTGAGGAAGAAGAGTCTAGTCAGGAGGCAATAGTGGCACTCCCTGACACAGGCCACAGCTTAGTCCTATGGAGAGTAATGCATTCACAACAGATACCTTTGGATGAGGATCAAAGGTCCCTCATTTTCAGGAGCAGATGTACCATACAAGGGAGGGTTTGTAATCTTATTATAGATGGAGGTAGTTGTACCAATGTGGCTTCTGTTACTATGGTTGATAAGCTGAAGTTGAGCACGCAAGATCACCCTCACCCCTATAAGTTGAGATGGCTGAGTAAGGGAGCAGAGGTTAAGGTGGATAAGCAATGCATGGTCCTTTTCTCCATTGGCAGTGTGTACAAGGATGAAGTATTGTGTGATGTGGTTCCAATGGATGCCTGTCACTTGCTATTAGGAAGGCCATGGGAGTTTGATAAAAGCTCCATACACCAAGGAAGAAGCCATACATATTCTTTCAAGCATGGGAGCAGGAAGGTGACATTAGCCCCCTTGCCACCACACCAGAAGAGCTATGGGAGTCCAAGTATGGCTGAGGATTTGAGTGGAGTTGTATTTCTATCTGAGTCAGCAACGGTCAAGGAGTGTAGTGAGGAGCAACCTATAGTAATGCTGCTATCAAAAGAAGTTCAGGAAGAGGAGTCTAAGGTGATCCCTGCATATGTTAAGCCCCTCATTGATCAGTTCAAGGAAGTGTTTCCAGAGGAACTTCCTGATGGCTTACCCCCTTTGAGAGGGATTGAACACCAAATAGACCTTGTGCCAAGGTCTGTACTACCTAATAGACCAGCCTACAGATGTGATCCTAAGGCTACACAAGAGCTACAAAAGCAAGTTGGAGAGTTGATGAGTAAAGGGTTTGTAAGGGAGTCATTAAGCCCTTGTGCTGTGCCTGCATTGTTGGTTCCCAAGAAGGATGGGTATTGGAGGATGTGCATAGACAGCAGGGCTATCAACAACATCACAGTCAAGTATAGATTCCCTATACCTAGGCTTGATGACATGTTGGATGAGCTAAGTGGCTCAAGGTTCTTTTCTAAGATTGACTTGAGGCAAGGTTACCATCAATTGAGGATCAGAGAAGGAGATGAGTGGAAGACAGCCTTCAAAACAAAGCATGTCCTTTATGAGTGGCTTGTCATGCCCTTTGGCCTGTCAAATGCCCCAAGTACCTTCATGAGGTTGATGACAGAGGTGCTTAGGCCTTGCCTAGGGAGATTTGTGGTGGTATCCTTTGATGATATCCTCATCTACAGCAAGAGCAAGGATGATCATTTGAGGCATCTTGAGGCTGTGTTTGAAATACTTAAGGAGAGCAAGCTCTTTGGGAAGCTTGAGAAGGGCACCTTCATGACTGAGGAAGTCAAGTTTCTAGGATATGTGGTATCTGGTAGAGGCATTTCAGTTGATCAAGACAAGATCATGGCAGTCCAGTCTTGGCCTATCCCTAGGCGTATTACAGAAGTAAGGGGATTCCATGGCTTAGCATCCTTCTACAGAAGATTCATTAAGGACTTTAGCACCATTGCAGCACCTCTCACTGAGTGCATGAAGAAGGGAGAGTTCACTTGGACTGAGAATGCTTTGCAGGCTTTCAAACACATGAAGAAGCTCTTGTGCAGTGCACCTATCCTAAGATTGCCAAACTTTGATTGCCTTGTTGAGGTTGAATGTGATGCAAGTGGAGTGGGAATTGGAGCTGTCCTCATCCAAGAGAAGAAACCTGTAGCCTACTTTAGTGAGAAGCTAAGTGGTGCCAAGCTAAACTATTCTACATATGATAAAGAGTTCTATGCTCTTGTCAGAGCTCTGAGGCATGGGAGTCATTACCTGAAGCCCAAACCTTTTGTCTTACACTCTGATCATGAGGCATTGAAGTACATAGGAGGCCAGCATAAGCTCAGTCACAGACATGCTAAGTGGGTGGAGTTCCTTCAGTCATTCACCTTTTCTAGCAAGTACAAGGAGGGCAAACACAATGTGGTGGCTGATGCATTGTCTAGGAGATACACTCTGCTATCAACTATGGAGCAAAGGGTTCTTGGTTTTGAGTTCATGAAGGATATGTATCAAGAAGATCCAGACTTTGCAGAGGATTGGTTGGCACAGGAAGAGGGAACAAGAACCATTGATTCACCCTACACTTTGCAAAATGGATTCTTATTTAAAGGAAACAAGCTGTGTGTTCCCAGAGGATCTTATAGGAATCTATTGATTAAGGAGGTGCATGGAAGTGGCCTTGGAGGACACTTTGGGGTTCAGAAAACTGTGGACATACTACAAGATCAATGCCATTGGCCTAAGATGATGGGAGAAGTTCAAATAGTGCTCAGAAGGTGTGGAGTTTGTCAAAAGGCCAAGAGTTCTTTCCAAGCAGGACCTTACACTCCCCTACCAATCCCATGTAGGCCTTGGGAGGTTGTTAGTATGGATTTCATAATGGCATTGCCTAGGACAGCAAGAGGGAAGGATTCTATCATGGTGGTTGTGGATAGGTTTAGTAAGATGGCACATTTCATTGCATGCAAGAAGACTGAGGATGCTGTGAGTGTAGCAGAGCTATACCTTGATGAGGTGGTGAGGTTACATGGAGTTCCAAGGACCATTGTGTCTGACAGAGACACAAAGTTTATGAGCCATTTCTGGAGGACATTGTGGAAACTGCTTAACACGAGGTTATTGTTTAGTACCTCCCATCACCCTCAAACTGATGGCCAAACTGAGGTGACTAACAAGACCTTGGGAAGAATCTTGAGGTGTATAGTCAGCAAATCTCTCAAGGATTGGGACTTGAAGTTGGCTCAAGCAGAGTTCTCTTTCAATAGAGCTCCATCAGCAGCCACGGGCCACTCCCCCTTTGAAGTGGTCTATGGTACTAACCCCTTAATGCCTTTGAGTTTGTCTAATGTGTGCAGGTCAGAGGTCCACTATGATGCCAAGAAGAGGGTAGAACAAATGCTAAAACTCCATGAATCAGTCAGAAAGCAAATTGAGAGAGCCAATGATCTATACAAAAAGAATGCCAAGGTTCCTAAGACCAAGAAAGACTTTGCACCAGGAGACCTAGTATGGATCAACCTAAGGAAAGAGAGGTTCCCTTCCAAGAGAAAGAACAAGCTAGAGCCCAGGGCAGATGGTCCTTTTCAAGTCACAGAGAAGATAGGTCCCAATGCCTACAAAATTGATCTACCAGGAGAGTATGCAGTCCATGGAACATTCAATGTGGGCGATCTCAGTCCCTTCTATGAAGACTCTGAGGGGGAGGAAGACATAGGCTTGAGGTCAAGCCCTTTTCAACCTGGGGAGGCTGCAGCAGGAGCTCACCCAAGGGGTCTTGATGATCAAACCACATACAAGACAAGCTTGACCCCTCAGATGGAAGCTCGAGGTACAAGGTCTAAACAACAAGTTATGACAAGTCAAGAACAACCCAAGCCAAGCCACCCCAATGAAGAAGACAGTCCAAGACTCAACAACCCATGCCAAGCCCCAATACAACCCACATTACCCACACAAGACAGACAAAAAAACCTTCAGGCACAGACAGACCAATCCACAAACTCTGCATCTAGGAGGTACACCAGAGCATCCCAACCACCCCCACCATGGCCTACCATCAAGCCAACCCATTAAGCTACAAGTTTGCCCAGGACAAACCCTTTTGAAGTCTAGTAGAAATTCATGAAACAGACACCCCAAGTCAAGAGTCCAGCAAACAACAAAAAAACAGAGAAGGTACATGTCAGATTGTGGCTTCCTTTTGTTTAAGTCAACTTGTCATCGTCCAAGGCAGGTCTTATCTAAGTTATAATAAGAATAGAGAGTCCCAAGGAGCAGCAACACACCCAGGCAAGGCAGCAAGACAACAAGAGCAACATATTTCCATTTCAGGAAAAATCCAAAAACTGCTTTATTTGCTTTTGTTCAGTCTGTTTTTCTTTTGTGTCTTGTGTCTGTTCTTATTAGTTGTTGAGCTCGTCCTATTGTGAGGCTCTTAATTAGTGTCAGTAGTAGTAGTTTGAACCCTAAGCTGGCCCTTGGATGATCTGTACATCCAATGGCTCACAAGATATCAACCTCTCTATATAAAGAGGTCTTGTATGTTTGTTTCAGTTAGACTTTTATGAATGAATTAACTTTGAGAAATCCCTCAAATCTATCAAACTTGTGCTAAGAGCTGTAGTTTGAAACAAGCCTGATACATCCCCAAGGTGTTTGATCAGTGCCTTGTATTGTGAGTCAAGTTATACCTGTGCTTTGCTGTGGTTTAACTTACTTGCTGTTGAGGTTAGTTTATGGTGTTTGTGCTTTGCTGTAACACTTGAAACTGTCTCTAAAACCAGTCTTGAATCCTTTGTCTCTTGTGCTTTGCTGTAGAGGACTGTATCCAAGTCATATCCTTTGTATCTTTCAGCTAAAATAACTCACAATCACTAAAACAACACCCCTTGTTACTTGATATTGTATTCAGTTTGAGTCAAGCTGATCAAGTCACTTAAAACTTGTGAACCTTAGTAGTTTACACTCCAGGAAGATTTTGAAGACGAGTTTGGAGACTCGTATATTTTGGGTGAAGATTAGTAGGAGGGTTTCTTATTATATACTTCTTATTATTATTTTTGTGCTAAGTGGTTTGCTAGCTAAGGTAACAATTCCGTTTTACTCGACGAAATAATGTCACATAGCCTTTAGTTTTAGTTCATGTTATGGTTTTTATGATTTTAGTTAGTAACATAGCTTTAGCTTTGTTTCTTTAGTATTTGGTTCATCCTTTTATGTTGGTTCATATTATTATGATTTTATGATTTTTAGTTAGTAACATGATAGGTTGATGATTTTAGCATGTTGTATGGATTTAGAATATGTTTAGTATTCTTGATGAATTTTGATGATTTTCCATAAGTTATGATTTTTATGTTGTGTATGAATTTATAACATATTTGGTGTTCTTGATGAATTATGATTACTTTTCATAAGTTATGATTTTTATGTTGGTTAGGAAATTTTAATAGGTTTAGGGTTCTTGAGGAATTTGGATGAATTATTTTAAATCATGATTTTTGTATGATAGTTGTTAAAAATGGTAGTTTGATAATTAAAAACATGTTTGAATTAATTTGGGGTTGTTTGTGGGTGAACCGTGGTGGGGGGTGCTGAACCGGACCAAACCAGCCGGTCCAGGCCGGTCCAGACCGGTCTGGGTTGGTCCAAGGTGGGTCCGGGTTTTGGTCTTTGGGTTGTGTCGATGTTTGATTGTTTAATTATTGTTTTGACGGGTTTTAATTATGTTAAAGCATGCGGGAAATAATTAGAAACGGTTTTTAGTAAAACCGTTAAAAAGGCCAAAACAGCCCATTTTGCCCAAAACAGGCCGTGGGGCCCATCCAGGCCATGTGGGGTCCGGCCCAACTCAGCCGTGGGTCCCACTTTGGGACTTGTGACGGTTTTTGAGTTATCGTCATTTTTATCGCGTTTTGTAATAATTAGCAAGCGAGAAATATTAATAAGTAAAATATTTAATTAAAAAGGTTTTTCATTAAATTATTATTTCTCACATGTTAGAAATTATAAGACGAGATCGTAGTTAATTTAATATCCTTTTAGTCAAACGGGGTTTTGGTATGATATAATAATTCACATGTTAGAAGTTTTAAAATGACATTTAATGAATATGTTGATTTTATGTCTATGTGATAAAGACTCTGTTTCTAGCCGGTTTGACCAAACGGGTTTGGTCAAACTAAGATCTAGTCAGCCCCGTTTTGACTGATGACCCTTCGCGGGACTCGGGTCGGGGATTTGTCTTCAAGTAAGGTTGTATTTAATTAATGAAATAGCCTTAGTAGATATAAGGCGATATGTTATTTGAATATGATTTATATGCAATTATTCACATGATAGGAGGTTGTTCCTGTGACGGTTTGATTGTATGATATATGTCGTGTTGACTAAGTACCCATAGAGAATTATGACGATATGGCGTCTTGACCCTTCTAATTCTAAATGAGTAGCTTGGACCATGACATTGATAGGCAGGTACTGTCTTTAACGAGTATATGTTCACTTGTTGATAGCTTTTGTGTCTCGGCTTGGTGGGTTTATATCCAAGTCGGGGCATGGTTGCCTGATCCGTTTTGGGACTGGAGCCAGCTTAAGTACTAGCCATCTCTGCTTAGGGGGTCGCCTAGTAGAGTTTCTCATAGACGGTTATGTCATGGGACGGGGAACGGAATAGCTGTTGTCGCTAGGTCTGATCAGTCTATGACTAGGATGTGTTTCCTACCTTGTGGTATAGCCTCGAGTTACAGAAGTAGTATATCGCCGTCCTAAGAACTTATGCCTGTTTGTAGACGTATTGGTCTTTCATGTTTGTATGATTCTATGAGTTCTAGAAGGTGAGATGCAAGCCGGCTAGGATTGATAGAGTTTGGATTACCGATTGTTAACTGATTCACATGATTACGTGTTGATTAGGGTTTGAGTGTATCAGTGCCATGTTACATGGTAACCGCTGAGCCAGCATACCAGCTTCCCTACCTCGAGTTATATTTTATTATCGGATTCACATGATAGCTTTCATATGATAGGTTATATGTTAGTTATTTGTTTCATAACATGAAAAGCATATCATATATGTTAAAGTTTTGTATTTCCCATATACATTGCTTTTATTTTATTCATGTTTAATTAAACTCGACATTTCGTGGCTGGGAGAACTCGGAGTTACTCCCCACTGACTGTGGCTTCCGTGTTTATATTTAATGCGGTCGAACAGGTGGTGTTGCATATTTTGGGGTACATGGACGAGCTAGCGAGCGAAGTATTTACCTTGGACCTATATTCGGTTCATAGTTTGTATATTATTGTACACACTTTTATTTTCGTATTTATACGGGAGATATGTCTCCCGTCTTGTAGATTTCTTTTGTATAATAGTATTTCCGTTTTGTAATGACCTTTTTTATGTTATGACACCTTCGTTATGTATTATCATATTTCGTTTATGTATTTAAATAATTTTTTTCTTTCCGCAAATTTGAGGGTGTCACAAAAAGAGTCACTATACTACAAGAAAAAGGTGAGAAAAATCTCAAGGAACAAGTGTTCCCCGAGACAAAAGAAAAGAGAGAAAAAAAAAACTAAAACTCTACTAATCACAAATAAACAAAACCGTGCTCCCCGGCAACGACGCCAAAATTTGATCCGGGTTGTCGCGTACCCTAATCAAAGATAAATAACCCAGACTAGGCTAACAACAAATTAATGTAATTAGGGAAGTAAGGGGTCGATCTCGGGGAGACGGGAGATACTTGTGAATAGTTATGGTTAGAACTCTACCTTGGATGACTGGCAAATGTTTGTCACTAATTAATAAATACTAGAATAAAAATGATAACAATGCAATAAAGAAAAGGATCTAGGGAAGTAGGTTCACACATGTAGAATAACATATTGATGAAATTGGATTTAGGATATGCAAATAATTCATTGTGAGTTCGTAAGAATGATGTGTTCATTACAATCATAGATCAGATGGTCTAGCAGGCTTTTAGGTGATTTACTAGGTCTTAATCTACCATGTCATGCTTTATTTATTCAATTCCCGTATCTCTACCTTGGAAAAGAATTCCATTCTAGTCAATGATTTGGGCCAGAAATCGTTAACCATCGTTACAATCCAAACATGCATCCTTTAGGTGTGACTTTTAGGGATCAGTTGATCACCGCCATCTGTATGACAATAACAACTTAGATAACTTTATTAGTTGTTATTATTATTAGTTGTTATTGTTTACTCAAATTCACTAGGATTATTGTTCAGGGGTAAGGATGTAGTCAACTATCATGCAATAAAGTTATCTAAGGTCACAAGATCGGTCGATTCAATAATGCCCTTTATATCTACAATTTAACATGCGATCGCTATCATTAAACGAGTTCTATTCAATTATCGTAGCCTATCTTAGTCTTAACCCAATCGGTGTTAATCCTAATTCGCGAGACTAGTTAATTAATCCTGGCCAGTAATCAAACAACTAGAATTAAAACGATAATCAAACGATAACCATGCAATTGCAATTCAATTAATTAATCTACTCCTTCTAACAATCCTAGATCCCCTTTCAACCCTAGAAAGGAATTTAGCTACTCATAATAATATAAATAACAACAATAATAATTAAAGTAAACATGATTAACAACAATGAAAGGATGAACAAAGAATAATTAAAGAACTAGGAAGCAATTAAATTGAATAACGAAGAAAGATTGAAGAATACCGAATACAAGTTGAACTAAAGACAATCGTCTTTGATGAATAAAATCCAGAGGCAAACAAACTAAATTAGGGTTTCTGATTTAAAGCTTAAAAGCATTCAAAAGCATGAGGAAGCATGTCTAATTATGAAAGACGAGCTTTATTTTTATAATACAAAAGATCTAATTAATTAGGTTAAAGTTTAGGAAAATATAGAAATCCGCCGAAAACTTAGGTTAAACTAGGAAGCAATTAAATTGAATAACGAAGAAAGATTGAATAATACGGAATACAAGTTGAACTAAAGACAATCGTCTTTGATGAATAAAATCCAGAGGCAAACAAACTAAATTAGGGTTTCTGATTTAAAGCTTAAAAGCATTCAAAAGCATGAGGAAGCATGTCTAATTATGAAAGACGAGCTTTATTTTTATAATACAAAAGATCTAATTAATTAGGTTAAAGTTTAGGAAAATATAGAAATCCGCCGAAAACATAGGTTGCTCAATCGAGCAAGGCACTTCTGCTCGATCGAGCAAGAACACAGTGCGACTCGACCGAGTAAGGTAGGTTTGCTCGGTCGAGCAGCCTTCATTTCAGCTCGTTTCTTCATTTCTTCTCTTTTCTTCCTCGATTTCCGTGCATAATCTTCTACGATCCTACTCCGCCATGCTCTATATCATCTCAAAAAGCTCCAAATGCATCCAATCTGCATTAAAACATAACAAAAGCGGCAGAATCAATATTCTAGCTAAAGTAGCATAGAAATAAGCAAGGAAAGACGGTAAATCAAGTTAAATGCATCTAAGGGAGGCATAAAATATGTATATAAATAATGACCATCAGGTGTCAGAGAGCCATTTGTTTTACCGTACAGCACGGAGCATGTGTAGATACCTCGAATCTACACCTTCCGCCAATCACCCATAGATGATTGGGCCGCATGTTTGATATGCAAAACGATTTATGAAAATACATTATTTTGTCGTCAAGTGATATCTCAAAAACTTGTGTCTACCCCTTGGTCGTCATCTACGTGCCAATATGGTCGTTTTGACAGTCATTAGAGTCATTTTGGAGTCTAGGTCAAAAACCGCTTCATTTTCCATAAACCGTCTTTTAAAACCATGTCTAAACGCTCGGGAGTATTCTGGATATTTTAATATTTCAAATTTTATCTTTCTTGGTAAAATATATTCGTATTTTATCTAGAAGAATTCTATATCTACCGCAATTCCATAAAAGAAACGCGGAAATGTTTCTTTCAAAGTAGGAAACTGCTTGGGAAATGACGCAGCGGGCGTTGCGCCTCTTCCAAAGGTCGCAGTTCCTGCTCCGTCTCTTCCCCATCTCGTTTTGCCTGTTTCCGGAATATTTTATAGATTTCTTCTCGTGTTCGAGTTATTCCAAAACTCTTCGGATTTCTCTCAATATAAGGAGAGGTTCGTGCACACTTTCAAGGCACGCGAGTGTTCCGCCCCTTCTTTCTGTCTCTTTGCATTCTAGACCTTGCTCTAAGCTTATTGACAATTATGTGCTTGATCAATTGACCACGTAAGCTTAGATCTTTCTGGGTACCTGTCACGTTGTGCATCGACCTACCAATTTGACCAATTACACTTAATCATCTTTAATCAATCATTTTCCTCTTTTGAGGGCACTTTCTTTGCATTCGAGTCGAGCTATCGCTAAAAGACAACTTAGTTAATCTCGTTTCGTCAACATGTAAGTCTCAGAGTGTAATAAATCCCGTCTTGTATCTTTATTTTGTATTTTATTGAAAATCATGTAAGATTCATATCGGATTTAAGTCAAATCTTTCCAACTTTTTTTAGTAGTCTTTTATTTTATATTTAAATCACCTTTTCTTATTATTTCTTATTATTTGTTAGTTTTGGCTTAGATCCCTAATAGTCAATATTAGTGGGTTTTTGTCGTCTTTTATTTAAGACCGCATCTTTAAAAGGTTAGATCCGTTCATATCTAGTCTTAGATCCGTCATTGATATATTTACTATAGTTAATAAATTAAATTACTTCAATTTGACTTTTAGATCAATAATAAACAGTAAATTCACCAACGAATCATAACTCATCGTGATTCTGGCTTCACAGCCAGAACCCATCTCAGGAACAGACGCAAGGTCTGATGCGCCTCTTCCAAAGGACGCATGACCTGCTGCGCCTGTTCCGGGCTTGTTTCTGTCTCTAAACTTCCTGTTTCGCTTTGACGTAGTTTAATTAGGTAATAAATCGACTATTATTCGTATTATCGCTGCTAATCTAATTCGTTTTAGTTTTGTTAATTCTTTTCTTTATTTCAATTAATCTTTTAAACATATTTCCGACATAGATCATGAAATCCTTTGTAATCTTTGTTCTTTTGTAATTTATTTCAATCTCTTGTAATCACTGTATGATTTAATTAATTGTTTTCACATGCAATTGAATCTTAAATCCTACTTCGACATAATTAGTTGTTAAACCTCATGTCAACCGACTTAATAAATTCACATGTTAGGGTTAAAACGTGGATGTGGCATAGCATGCATATAACCGACAACACATCGATAACAGAAGAGTTTCCCTAATCATTAGTAGAGGCCGCTATCGAGGCGGGCGGGATTAGGTGTTCGATTAAAGAAATTCCTAATACGTACCCTCACCCCTTACTCCAGATCTCTGTGAACATCCGTGTTCATTGGCATCCACGAGAGTCATTCTAGACATAAAATGCTAAGGGTAACGTGTTCTTAGTGTTCATGTCATCACTTTGAGTCTTGACATGACATGAAGTATTTGAACGGTTCCAACTTTCCACAAAAGTTTGTGGCGACTCCACAAATGCGTATTTATACGTTTGTCCCTCGTTTCTCCATATGTGGTTCCCCATGCGTCACGGTTTGGAAAGGATCGCAAATCCGTGTATCAGAGGATGGTAAATTATTGTTCAACATTTTTTTGTATCCGTTTACCATTTCATTTCTCATTTATTAAATGCTAATGATAATTTTTGAATTAATGCAGGATGCTAGGAATATGAGGTCCTTTTCCGGCTACACGACCATGATGGAGGCTTACGAGAGGCTGACAGAGGAGGAGATAGCTCTCGTTGAGGCAGGAGCCTTCGGAGGCTTGGTCAGGGCATGGAGGGCGATCAAGGCAAGGAAGATTCAGGCTAACCTTATCCTGATTCGGGCCTTTCGTGATCGATATTGGGATACGACCTCTAACTTTAATATGCCTTTTGGAGAGGTTGGGGTCACTTTGGAGGACTACGGCATGATTTCGGGTCTACCGTGCGGAGAGGAGTCTTTAGAGTGGCTATCGATGGCTATGAGGGTTGTATCGGAGGAGGCAAGGAGTTTGATCGCCTGGAACCTGCCGACAGGGGCTTCTACCATTCTTAGGTTGGTTCCGAGCACTTACGTCAGATATTACTTTGCGGTTAGGACTCCGGCAAAAGTGAGGATAGGTGGGGAGATGGTACCTCCTCCTCCTTGTACAGCTGAGCAAAGGGTTCTACTTTGGCTGTGGTGGTTTTTGTCTTCGATTTACTTCTGGGACAAGGGGGAGAGGCTGTCGACGAAGCTTCGTCATTTTCTGTCTAACTTGAGTAGCCTAGGTCGGTGGGACAGGGTTACTCCTGGCTTTGCGGTCCTCACCTGTTACATGAGGGCCGCGGTTAGACCATATCTGATGGAGAAGGAGACTTTTCTTGCTACTGTTGGTCCTGGGCTCTTGCTGGAGGTATGAACCTTCCTTTTTGTATGAGTTGAGTAACTTATCAGGCATTTGATCAAAATATTGATATTTTTTTTGTTAAATGATTATTGTTTTGTTTGCAGGCGTGGGTGTAATCCTACTTTACGGGCTTCGCACCCAAGAGGACGGAGCCGGAGCCGAGGGCGTACTTCGTTGTGAGGGACTGGGTGATGTGTCGTAGAAAGAGCCAGCGTTCTTCTTATGATATCTGTCGGAGGGGCGTGAATGGCCTGCAGTAGGACCACGTAAATATCTTGATTTCTTCTTTTCTGTGTTTTATTTGGAAACAATCACCGGAATGACCCTTTTTTCTTCATTTTAGTGGGTTCCCAGACCCTTGGGGGACTACCAGGATGCTCCGACTTTCGTAGCAGAGGTCTTGCATCCTAGGAGCTCTAGCCGGTTGTTACTGAGGATGCCCATGGGACCCTTATGGTACATGGTTAAGCGTTTGACTCGACGGTGCGCTTGTGACACCTTCACGGTCCCTATCGATCCTCCACGGTCGATGTTTATGGAGCCCTCTGACGCTGAGAAAGAGGATAACTTGGCCGGTGTGAGTGGGGACGCCCTCATGCTTCTTGGTGAGGACTACTTTGGGTTTATTCACTAGAGACTGGCGTATTGGCTGATAGTGGTAAGTATTGCTTGTTTATGTTTTCTTTGAATTGATTTGAGAAAATGACGAATGATCGTAAATTTAAAGAGCCATTTGACTTTTTCAAGAGATCGAGGTGGCAGGCGTCGAGCCCTCAGCTTACCCCGAGGTGCTAGAGTACACTGATGTGGCTGGTTTCACGACGACTTCAAAGCTCCGCGATTTTAGCGAGGCGATGACCGACGCTGGCCTGGAGGAGTGGCAACACTTAGTGAGGAGGGTAAGCGCCTCTAATTTTGGCTATCTTCCTTTTATTTACTTTTCATAGGAATGCTTTTGACCTGATCTTTAATCTTATTTGAATGCACGTGGCGCCATCTCGACACGCTGCGTTGTATAGGGTGGCCAACCGACTGCGGGCCACGACCATCGAGGCGCTCTAAGGTGGCCAGGATCGGAAGGTATGAACCTCTCTTTCCTAATTATTGTATCTTCATGTATTTTGAAATAAAATGACTAAAATGAGGCATTTCTTCGCGGGAGACTTGGAGCGGGAGCTAGCGGAGTCCTGGGAGGAGACGACTCGCTTGTTGAGGGAGCTGGAGGCTAGGGATGCTGGGATTTCCACTCTAGAGGTGACCGTAGCCATGCTGGGTGGTGATGAGGATTAGTTATCTCTATTACTGTTGATTTGTACATCTTGACTTGCTTTTTGTACACTCTGACTTTGTCTTAGGCGAAAGCCCCCAGTTTTGGATTTTTGGATTTTGTATTGGGTGAGAGCCCCCAGTTTGATGTACATGCCTCTTTTTGATTACATATGATGGCCTGAGTGCCTTTGTTGTTGGGTATTTCTGTTCCTGCAGGTTAGTCTAAAAACCAGGTTTGGTAGATGACGGTTTCTGCCGTCATGCTGCCGAAAATCACATAATAGAATTCACGTAATTTACATGTAGCATATTGTTGGCTTAAACTGGCGCGAAAATAAAATGAAATGCGCAAAAATGACAGGATGGTAGGGAGAGCTACCCCCTAAAAAAATAAAAGTATTTGATTGAAGGGGAAGAAGAAGCCGGATTCCTTGTTGTTTATCGAGCGCAGAAACCAAAGACTACTCATGCCGCAAGGATGGTGATGGATCGAAAGGGTAATGTTAGACCGCGGAAAAGACCATAGGTGATTAGGTCTGAGATAGCGCAAGAGCGCCCGACTCGTGGTCATGACAAGAAGAGTGACAAAGGCGACAAAGGCAAACGGAAAATGGAAGAATAGCCTTAATCATATTATATTATTTAGTTAGTTTTTTTTTAGTTGTAATAAATGGCGGGGTTTTTAGAATCCCAGCCTATCTTTTATTTAAGCATTTATTTTGTGTATGTAGCGTATTATTATTAAGTATGGAGTAATGAATACAGATTTTAGTTTAGTTAAGAAACTGATGTGCTTTTCTTTTATTATTCTTGTCGAATTTCAAATACGAATGCAAATGTCCTTCTATTTACATTTTAAAATAGTGACGGTTTGAATCCTGCGAATGATTGCCTACGTATTCATTAGAAAAAATGAAATTCCTACGCGTAGTTCGAAAATGTAAAAGAATAATTGTTCGAAGCAAGAGCTTGTAATGAACTTAGAAAAAGATGGTGTGTGCCTTTCTTACTCCCAAAAGACATACAATTCAGTTTATTTGATAACATGAGGATTATCCAAATATCAAAATGCAAGAGCATGGTGACATTAATTATCTGGCCAGGGCCGGTTTTATTTCGTATCACATGAGCGGCACGTAGGTTGACGCGAGGCGCGCCCTACTTTGTAGTTTGACCTATGCTAAGGGTAGTATCGTTTCAAATGGTCTAGGTTGGTAGGGTTAGCGAATTCGTTCCCTCCTAAGCCTGTGATTCTATCTGCACCCCTTGAGAGTATGGATTTGACTAAGAAAGTTCCAGCCCAATTAGGTTTGAATTTGCCTCGTGGATCAACATGTAGGAGAGCTCTAACTGATTTGAGCACCAAGTCGCCTTCTTTGATGTTTTTGGATTTAACCCATTAATTAAAGGCTCGTTTGATACTTGCTTGATAAGTCTGTACGTTATGTAATGAACGCAATCTTCGCTCGTCCAAGAGGACAAGTTCATCATATCTATCTCTTTTCCAATCAGCTTCCGGAATTTCACTTTCCTAAAGAATACGTAGAGATAGGATTTCTAGTTCTACTGGTTGTACAACTTCCATCCCGTAAGTCAAATAAAAAGGAGTGGTCCCAGTGGGTGTCCTAACTGAAGTACGATAACCCCATAACGCAAAGAGTATTTTGCTTGGCCAATCGCGGTAATTGTCGATCATTTTCTTGAGGATTGTGACGACATTCTTATTAGTTGCCTCTAATGCGCCATTAGTCCGGGGTCTGGAAGGTGAGGAATGATGATGCTTGATTTTGTATTTGGCTACCAACTGCTCAGTCTCAGCCTGAAAGTGTGATCCATTATCGCTGATGACTTCATGTGGGTTACCATATCGGTAGATAATATTAGTTTTTATGAACATTGCCACATTTTTAGCGGTGAGACTAGTTTTTATGAACATTGCCACATTTCGATCATGGTGTCTGGCATATTAATCATAGCCACAAGCTTAGCAAGAGTGTCTGCGAGCTGGTTCTCTTCTCGAGGAAGATGTAGATAAGTGACTTGATCAAAGCACTGGGCGACTTGATCTATCCTAGCCTGATAGAGTGCTAGACTTTTACTTCGAATTTTCCATGATTCTGTAACCTGGTTGATGATCAAGGAAGAGTCTCCATGAATTCGAAAATTTTAAATCTCTAAACTGACTGCTGCTTGTAGACCAATGAGGCAAGCTTCATATTTTGCTGCATTATTTGTCACTTCGAAGTTGAGTTTGACAGACAGCATGATATGCTCACCTTAAGAAGAAATGAGAAATACTCTCACTCCAAATCTTCTTAAATTAGATGCACCATCAAAATAAAGGTACCAGAAGTTGACACAAGTCTATAGTATGTCTTCGTCTGGAAACGCCCACATGTCTACTGCCTGAGCATCGTTGATAGAATTATCTGCGAAAAACATAGCAACGACGGGTCCCTTTATGACTTTCAGAGGTACATATTTAAGATCGAACACAAAGAGCATTAAGGTCCATCTTGCCAAACGTCTGTTGAGGATAAGTTTCTCGAAAAGGTATTTGATCGGGTCCATTTTGGAGTACACCTTGACGGAGTAGCTAAGCATGTAGTGGCGTAGCTTCTTTGTTGCCCACACAAGAGCGAAGCATGTCTTTTCGTGAGGTGTGTATTTACACTCATATTCTAAGAACTTCTTACTAAGGTAGTAGATAGCTCTTTCTTCTTTTCCAACGGTTTGCGCGAGCATAGCCCTCATGGCTGTTTCTGTGACTGTGAGATATAAACCAAGAGGTTGATCTCGTTGAGGAGGCATTAGCACTGGTGGCTTAGCCAACATTTCCTTAATTTTGTCAAATGCTTTTTGGCAGTCGTTATCCCACATGGTATGATCTGTTTTTTTAAGCTTTTTGAAAATAAGTTCGCAGATCATAGTGAGTTTCGGTATGAACAAGCTCACATATTGTACCTTGCCTAGGAATCCTCTAACCTCCTTCTCTGTTTGGGGTTGCGGCATTTTTATTAAGGCTTTGATCTTGGATGGATCAATTTCTATTCCCATGTGGCTGATGACATATCCCAGAAGTTAGCCCGATGTTCCTCCAAATGCCTATTTCTGAGGATTGAGTCTCATGTTGTACTTGTGCAATCCAAGAAAGAATTTGCAAAGGTTGTCGATGTGTCCCTTTCTGTCTTTGGATTTGACAATAATATCATCTACGTACACCTCTACTTCTTTATGCATCATGTCGTATAACAACGTGACCGCGGTACGTTGATATGTGGCTCCGGCATTAATTATCCCAAATGGCATAACTGTGTAGCAATATGTGCCCCATTGAGCGACTAAATCTGTTTTATGCATATCTTCTTCGGCCATTTTGATCTGATTATACCTGGCATACCCATCCATGAAGGATAATAAAGCGTGATCTGCTGTATTATCTACCAATATGTCGATATGTGGTAGAGAGAAATCGTCCTTGGGACTCGCTTTGTTCAAGTCTCTGAAATGAACACAAACCCGGATTCGCCCACCCTTTTTGGGTACAGGGACTACTTAAGCCACCTAGTCAGATATCTTGAAGGGCGTGCTTCAATTTGAAGGATTTCTCTTTATCATGCCCTTTATCTATGTGATATTCGTAGTAGGCATTCTCATCCCAGAACCTAGTTTTATTTTCTGGATCAGGTGTAGGTCCTATGGGTTGGAGCTTGCCTTGTTGTGTCAACCTTTTCAAGGCATTGGTATGTGTATCACCGTTGCTTGTGAATTTCCTTTTCAAGGCATTGTTATTCTTTTTAGATGTTTCAACAAGATTGACTTCATCGGTTTTGTTAGTAGAGCCGTAAGAACAACTTCTTGTGACTTGATATCCGAGACCTATCGTTTTGGACAAGAGCCCCTTTCGGATGTTTTCTTCAATTCTGGTTCCTAGCACAGTTAAGTGTTTGAAAGACTTTATGTTTTGGTACCTAAGATGGTTTACTTAAGTAGGTATCAAGTTGTCCACGAACTTTTCCACAAGAGTGGCTTTATCTGGACGTTCAACAAGTTGTGTGCTAGTCTTCCTCCACGTACTTAGGAAGTCGGAA
>JAIUZE010016896.1:0-14402 GCA_022085475.1 Heliosperma pusillum
ACACCTCCCCTTGGATTCCCATATTCCGCTGTGTGTGTAGCCATTTCTTCAATAATATTCCAACCCTTATCATCATCAATATTCTGCTGGAATCTTCCATTGGCAGCGGAATCAAGAATAGCCCGATGATCATCAAATAACTCATTGTAGAGTTGGTTGCAAAGGAACCATTGCTGAAATCCATGTTGAGGAACAAAGCGAACAAGCCGCTTGAAACGAGTCCAAGCTTCATCCAGATCTTCAGTTGCCACTTGTTTGAAGCTAGTAATCTGCCCCCTTAAAGCATTCGTATGTTGAGGAGGGAAGAATCTCTTGTAGAAGGCTAAAGCAAGTGTGTTCCAGTCAATTATTTGTGCTTGTTCTTCGTCCAAATATCGATACCACTCACAAGCATTATCCCTCAGAGAGAAAGGAAATAACACTTCTTTCATCTTACCAGCAGTAAGCGGGATAGTAGAACAATAATCTGTAAAGGTTTTCCATGTGTGCTGACGAGGGTCTTCACTTCCTCCACCTCCGTATTTATTTCGCTCCAGTAAATGAACATAGGAGGGGGGGAATACCAAATGTACCATTTTTTGTTGTCGGAAGGGAGAATCCCTTAGGAATAGAGGCGAGAGTAGGCTCAGAGTTGCTAACTATATTAGGCATGATTGTAGTAGTGACATCAGAAGTAGAAGTATCCTCTTCAAAGGAATGTTTTTCTGCTACAAAATCCGCGTAAAATTTATCAAGTTTACTCAAGTCTTCACCTTAATGTATCTCTTTCCAAAAGTACCGTCTAGCACGAAGAGTCTTTTTCGGTTCGGGGTCGAATGGTACGATCTCGGACCTAGGACACCTGGGCATAAACAAACACTAAAGGGAAGAAATGAGAACAATATCAAGGAACTAACGTTCCCTGAGATAAGATAAACTAAAATAAAGAAATAATTTATCACCGTCTCCCCGGAAAAGGCGCCAAAATTTGACAGGCTAAATCGCACACCTATCAAAGATAACCAACATGCCTAAACTAATGCAGTAAAGGAAGTCGGGATCGTATCCACGAGGAGACTGAAGTAATGTTCTATTTGTTATAAGTAGTCTGTCTAGTAACAAATTGAGGGTTTTAAATGTTTGGTTTCTTAACTAAAAGTAGTGAAAGAAAGAGAAATAAAGGAAGTGAATGAATTCAAATATAATAAGAGAAATAGTTAGGACAATCGGTTCACCACGGTCAACAATGGTCAACGAAAGAATTAAAAGGTCCACATAAACACAGCCTGAAGGATAATGGATAGTTCCTTTCGGTCTACTATTCACTCTGGGATTACTAATTTAGCTTTTGCTCTAATTAGGGTATTCTATTGTTCGCTGTGAGTCTCTACCTTTTCCATATCCTATGATCTAGGTCAAAGTTTAACAAACTAGTAAATCAGTCACATGCATATAACCAATTTACCGACAATTAATGCAACGATTAACAATACAAACCAATAATTATGATTTAACTTCTAACAATATACCGTCACATAACCGCGGTTCCCCTAAATCCTAGCATAAAAGAATTAGCTACTCATAGTCGATCTAATGAAATTAACTATAACAATAATAACTGAATTAAACATGATAAGAAAGGATGAATAAAAATTAACAATCTAATAAATTAAATAATAAAGACGAAGAACATTGAAAGAGGAATTAAGAAGAAGGAAGAGGAATTAAGAAGAAGGAATTAAAATTAAAGGAGAAGGATTCAATACCGAAAAATGAAGGAGAAAGATTAATTCTCAAATCTTAGATCCAAAGATGCTAAAGGAAAAGTAAACTAGTTGTTCTGTGTAAAAGGAGATACCTAATTATTATGTCTTACAAAGCTTTAATAATAATAAAAACTATTGAAAGTGATGGGCCGAAATAGCGAAGTGAATTCACGATTAAAACTAAAAGTAGTCGATCAACTGAATAGACTGGTCGATCGACTAAAACACAATTCTTGTCAGCTATATCCTCCAAATAGTCGATTGACTAAATAAAGCTGTCGACCGACTAAAACACAAAACTTGTCGATCGACCACTAAAGCTGCCGATCGACTATTCCCAGTACTGCACGCCAGTCTTCACTCTACTTCAATGCATTCTCTCTCGTTCCCGTGCATCCCAA
The DNA here is from genome assembly GCA_022085475.1 of Heliosperma pusillum. NCBI lineage: Eukaryota > Viridiplantae > Streptophyta > Magnoliopsida > Caryophyllales > Caryophyllaceae > Heliosperma > Heliosperma pusillum. The sequence goes on from JAIUZE010016896.1 coordinate 2,147, forward strand.
GGTGGCAGTTCCGGAGCATGACTCCATTAGCATCCAGAATGCAACAAAAAGACGGGATTCGGTTCGTTTCCGCTTCATTTAGGCCAACAACCTGTACGAAACAAAGAAGTACCCAAAGTAGCCGAAAAAAGGGAGAATAGTAGCTTTCACTACTCATAATGGCATAGAAATGCGTGCAACAAGGTGAAATAAACGTATAAATTAGGCGCATCAACGACATTCTAACCCCCTTAGGACCCCTTAAAGACACTTTCTTTTGATGGCAATCTATGTTTGCCTGATACTTCCCCAACCAATCCATCACGACAATAATTTCAAACCAATCTAAAGGAAATTCAAACAGGTTTAGAGGAAAGTTTACCTCGCCCACAATCATTGATACAACCTTAAACAGTTTATTTCAAGATACCAACTCCCTAGATGGTATAAACACCTCATCCCTTACAGACTCACTATCCCCAAGACCCAATAACAAAGCATGACTATTAGACACAAAAGAATGGGCCCCCCGAATCTAATAAGACAAAAGATGGAAGATGGTAAACTAGAAAAGTACCGGTGACAACTTGTACTTGCAGCACGCGCATCGCTCCCTCTATACTTGTGTCCCCCTCTGTAGCTACCACCTCCAGAGTAGGATCTGGTCTGAGAAAACTTACCCCTTGTATTGGTAGAGTTGCCTCCACCCTCACTAGTCGACTTGCTAATGCTATCTATTACATCTTTAGCCTCTCTTGTCATCTATGCCAAACGCTACGCCTTCCCAGCCTTCTCATAGGCTTCCTTAAGGTCGACAGCTACCCCCGTAGGTAGTTTGTTCATCACCGTAAAGATCAACCCCTTCAGAAAACTATCGGATAAAGCCTTCTAGCTCCATTGCATATTGTTAACGAAGGGGCGCGCTTGGGAGGACAAGCGTAAAAATACGCATTTGTGGAGTCGCCACCAATGTTTATGGAAAATTTGAACCGTTCGAATACTTTATGCCATGTCAGGACACAAAGTGATGACATGAACACTAAGAACTCGTTCCCCTTAGCATTCTATGTCTATAATGACTCTCGTGGATGCCAATGAACACGGATGTTCACAGAGATCTGGAGTAAGGGATCAGGGTACGTATTAGGAGGCTCTTTAATCAAACACCTAATCCCGCCCGCCTCGATAGTGGCCTCTACTAATGATTAGGGAAATTGTTCGTATTTGATATATTATCGATTATATGCATGCAATGCAACATCCAACATTTTAATCCTAGCATGTGAATTAGACTATGCCGGTGAACATGTAATTAGCACTCAATCATGTCAAAATTGGAGATTTAAATATGATTACATGTGAGAGAAAAGCAAAATCATACAGTTACAATGATTAAATAAGATTACAACGGATTACGGAATCCACGTCAGAAATATATCCAAAACGGAGATTTGAAGAAAAAGAAAAGATTGAAAACTAAAATGACATATTAAGAGCGATATTACAACTAATAGTTAGTTAATTACCTTATTAAAGCTACATCAAAGCGAGAACGGATGTTCGGGGACATAAGTCAACCTAGAACAGGTGCAGCAACAGTTGCGTCCTCTGGCAGAGGAGCAAGGCTTATTGCGTCTGTTCTTGAGCTGAATTATGACTGTGAAGTCACAATCGCGAGTAGTTAACATTCTTTAGTATATTTACGATTGATTATTGACCTATAACTCGAGTAGAAGTGGTTTAACATATTAATTATACTATAACTTGTATCAATAACGAATTCCAGAGCCTTGATATGAACAAATCGAATCTTGAAGACCCAATTTTTATTTAAAGACGAAAACTCGCTAATATTGAATTATTAGGAATTTAGGTCGAGAAAAAAAACGTTTTATATAAAATATTATATTGAAATATGGTTTATGTACGAAGAAAAGAAAATAAGAAAAAGAACAAAAACGCAGGAACCAGAGGAATAAGAAGCAGAGCAGAAGCAGGGCATCCTCTGGAAGAGGCGCAACAGGAGCTGCGGTCCTTCGAGGAGGCGCAACTGCTACTGCGTTTAATTTCTTCTCGACGTCTGATGTCTGCTAAAAAGGTTTTGTAAAAGGTTTTGTTTTGAAATCGGTTTTGAACTTACATCGGACGTGAATTTTACATTAATTGAGCGGAAAATAAATAATACCTATAAAAATATGGGATTTACACTCTCAGAATTACATGTTTGACGAAACGAGATTAACTAAGTTAACGTTTAGTGATTGCTCGACTCGAATGTACGTAGAAAGTGCCCTCGTTAGAGGATTTAAGATTGATTGAATTAATTGATTGTGTAGTGGTAAAATTGGTCGGTCATGCAACGTGACGGGTACTCAGAAGGATCTGAGCTTACATGGTCAATTAATTAAGCACGTAAGTTTCGAAAGCTTAGAGCAAATTCTAGAATGCAAAGAGAGAAGAGAAGGGCGGAACACTCTCGTGCCAAAAAAGTGAGATCGGAGGTCTTCCTTTATACTAGAAAATATGAAGAGTTTTGGAATGACTCAAACTTTGGAAAGAAATCACGAAAATATTCTGAAAACAGGGAAAACAAGCTGGAGAAAGGGCGCAGCAGGAGCTGCGATCCTCCAATGGGACGTAGCACCTGCTGCGTTATTTCCCCAGAGGTTTCTTTCTGCGGAAGAAAGATTTCCACGTTTCTATTATGAAATTGCGGTAGATCTATACTTCCTTTTAAAAATATACGAGATATATTTTACCAAAAAAAATAGAATTTGAAGATTTAATAAATATCCACAGTATTTTAGAGCGTTCCGACTCGGCATTTTAAAACGGTTTCTAGAAAATGAAGCAGTTTTCGACCCGGACTCCAAATGAACTCTAATGACTGTCAAAACAACCATACATGTGCATAGATGACGACCAAGGGGTAGACACAAGTGTTTGAGCTAACACTTCACGATAAAATTATGAACTGTCATAAATCTTTTCGCGTACCAAACATGCGGCCCAATCATCACTTGGTGGTTGGCGAAAGGTGTATAACTTAGGTATCTACAGAGCCTCCACTTTGACTGAGGCTTTGACAAGGCAAAAGTCAAAGAATAGCCACCAGGTCAATCGAAGATTACAACCTAGCAACTATGGCGACGCAAGGCGGCTTAAAGGGTCTGAACTAAGGACCTGTCATCAGGAACATTTTAAAGTCTGTCGACCATTGGGGATGGTCGTTTAAAGTCCATTAGACTACGTATAAAAGCTCGCCAGCTATAAGAAGGAGTCATACATGGGGCATCTTCTTATTTGGAATGAGGTGCGCTGTGAGGCTCGCTAGCCTTTGAATGAGGTGCGTTATAAGTCTCGTCAGCCGTTTGAATGGGGTGCGTTATGAGGCTCGCTTGCTAGCCATTTGAATGGGATGCGTTATGAGGCTTGTCAGCCGTTTAAATGGGTTGAGTTATCGCCAGCCGTTGAGAAGATATCATATGTGAGGATATGCATGTCTCTGTCCTTAGGCGAAATCTCGTCGGGGAAATATATATTGAAAGAAATCTGCAGAGTACTGTTGCGCTGGATATACGAAATACTCTGTCAGGATCGAATCATTCCGGGGGATCTGCTCGGTTGTAGCGAGCAACATCCTGATGATAAAAGACGGGCCCACGGATTGTATGTTCGAAAGAGGGTCCCGCTGGGATGATAACATCATGTGACGGTTTTAAAGCATGTCAAAGCGCGGGTCTTGGAAAAGAACCAAGCAAGCACGTGAAATAAGATATCTGCAGAGTACTGATGCACTTGATATGCGGAAGACCCTGTCAGGATCGAATCATTCCGGGGGATCCGCTCGGTTGTGGCGAGCAACATCGTGATGATAAAAGACGGGCCACGGATTATATGTCCGAAAGGGGGTCCCAATTATTGCGAATTTTTTCTTTTTTTAATTGATTTGAAAAGTGACGAACGATTGTCAATTAAAGAATCATTTGATCTTTGCAGGAGATCGAGGTGGCAGGCGTCGAGCCCCCAGCTTACCCCGAGGTGCTGGAGTTCACCAACGTGGCCGGATTCACGGCGATCTCGCAGCTCCATGACTTTAACAAGGCGGTGAGCGACGCTGGCTTGGAGGGGTGGCAGCACCTAGTGAGGAGGGTAAGCCTCAAAATTTGGCTTTCTACATTATTTTCATTGCATAGGAATGCATTTGATTTAACCTTTATTTGCATTTGAATAAAGGTGGCACCATCTCAGCACATAGCATTGTGGAGGGTGGCCAACTGGCTGCGGGCTACGGCCATTGAGGCGTTCTTAGGTGGTCAGGATCGACAAGTATGAACCTCTCATTCCTTTTCCATCTCATTGTATTTTTTGTATTTTGATATGAAATGATTGAAATGAGGCACTTCTTCACAGAGAGACTTGGAGCGGGAGTTGGCGGAGTCCCGGGAGGAGCCGGCTCGTCTGTTGAGGGAGGTGGAGACGAGGAATGCTGAGATTGCCGCTCTTGAGGCGACTGTAGCCGAGCTGGGCGGCGACGAGGATTAGTTGTCTTTTGTTTGGCTGTTGATTTGTACATTTTGGATTGTTTTTGCACATTTTGGATTTTGATTTTGTCTCGGGCGAGAGCCCCCAGTTTGATGTACATGCTTCCTTTTGATTGCATCTGATGGCCTGAGTGCCGTCATGATGCCAAAATTCACATAGAACTTACATAATTTACATGTAGCATATTGGGGCCTAAACTGGCGCAAAATGAAAAAAAAACAAGGTGCCCGAAAATGGCAAAATAATGCAAGAATGCGCGAAAATGACCGGACAGTAAGGAAGGCTACCCCATAAAAACGAAATTAAAAGAAATGTGTAAGTCTTTGAAAGAATGGAAAGAAACAGGAGTGAAATGATTTCCTTAAAAATAAAATGAAAGAAAATGAATAAGTCTGCTCATTTGGCGGCAATGTCGACTTCCGTCTCGAAAAGCGAACCCGACAAAGATTAGGAATTCCAAGTTTGATATCGTTCGCCAGACTGCCTTGGCACATACAACAGAGTCTTGTCGAGAATGGGCCACTAGGTGGGCACAGAGAAACGTGTGGTTCATACCCATTTCAATTGGCTCTTTATGGGTATCTGACTCATACTTGCAATGGAGAAAGACTTGTACCCGCAAAGAATGAGTTTTTTGCCTGAGAATTTGAATGGGTTTTCCCTCTTTAAAGTAACAAGCTCGGCGAATTACGCAAAACTAATACTATAGAAACAAAATAATTTTGTGACCATATAAGCTTAGTGTACATCCATCGAATTCTTAGATGCTAAACAAGGGTGAAAAAATTGGAATGAAGTGGAAGGTTCTAATGGTGTTAGTAGACAGTGGAGATCTGTGTATCTCTCTCACTCACCTAAATGAATGAAAGGATCGTCCCAAAGGGCATGGAGACAGGGTAACTACGAATTGATTCGTTTGAAATATGTGAAAAGATGACTATTTGAGGGATTTTGTTTGTAATTTTTGACTGGAGCGGTTTTTTTATTTTTGACACTTTGAATTTGTATCGATTGACTGGATTTTTTTTTTGTCTTGTCTCGTGATGTTTTGAAAATATTTGAGACTTTTGATTTGAAGTTATTGGACTGTTTTTTTTTTTCCATAGTATTAGTTTTGAGACTTTTTAAAAACTCGCTAATATCAAATTATTAGGAATTTAGGTCGAGAATAATACGTTTTATATGAAAGATTATATTGAAATATGGTTTATGTACGAAGAAAAAAAAAATAAGAAAGAGAACAAAAACGCAAGAACCAGAGGAAGAAGAAGAAGAAGGAGAGCAAGAGCAGGGCAGCCTCTGGAAGAGGCGCAGCAGGTGCTGGTGTCCTTCGAGGAGGTGTAGCTGCTACTGCGTTTCTTCTCGACGTCTGATGGAATTGAGGAAGGAAGATTTCCACATTTCTATTATGGAATTGCGGTAGATCTATACTTCTTTTTAAAAAGATACGAGATATATTTTACCAAAAAAGATAGAATTTGAAGATTTAATAAATATCCAGAATATTTTAGAGCGTTATGACTCGGCATTTTAAAACGGTTTCTAGTAAATTCGACCCGGACTCCAAATGAACTCTAATGACTGTCAAAACGACCATACATGTGCGTAGATGACAACCAAGGGGTAGACACAAGTGTTTGGGCTATCATTTGACGATAAACTTATATTACGAACTGTCATAAATCTTTTCGCGTACCAAACATGCGGCCCAATAATCACTGGGTGGTTGGCGAATGGTGTAGAATTTAGGTATCTATAGAGCCTCCACTTTGATTGAGGCTTGGACAAGGCAAAAGTCAAATTATAGCCACCAGGAACCACCACGGTATTGCCTATTCCCCATTCTTAATGAAGTATTCCTTCATAGCTACTCTCTCCCGGAACCACCACTTCCCCGCGTGACCTCTCAGGTAGAACTCCCTTGATCAACACATAGATTCTCTGGACAATTGACGCCCTTGAATATGCTCTCCATATCTCGGTGCCAATCATCTAATAGATGTGGTGCACCAGTACCCTCGTAGGTAGTGGGTCGGTGACAGGCAATAGTTGTGCTTATGGTAGTAGCATCAACTACCGTCGCTCGGTCCTTCCCCCACATTCTTGAGGGCCTTGGTAAGCGCCGCATTCTGTTCCACTAGTCTGGCTACTTCTTCAGCACTGAATTCTTGGGTTCCAATTGATGCATTAGCTCTTGTTGCAGACATGATAACTTCAAAAGGAAATGCAACCGTAAGCTAAAGCCTATGACTGAAAACAAACTACGGTCTTGTCACAAACACACTCAACCGAGTGCAGCAAGCCACTCGACCGAGTCAACCCTATTCGATCGAGTATCTTATGTACTCGGTGAGTAAGCCCAACACTGATGTAGTAAAATAGTGGTGTAAGAAGAGTGTCGATCTCAGGGATGGTTGTTGTTTAGAAGTGATCTAAAAGTCTACTAGAGTCTCTCGCAAGTCACAAAGTAATTATGGGTTTGGGTTTGTTGACTAAACTAAGATAACAACAATTAAAAACAATTAAAAACGACGAAAGGAGTCTAAGACGAGAAAGATAATCAAATAAGAATCAATAAAAGGAAGGTCTAGGATCGGTGGGTTCAAATGGGTAATTTGGGTTCTAGTGAGTCGGGTTCATTGTTAATGGGTAGTCAAACTTGGGCGCGGTGGATTGAGACTCTCGTTCTTACAATCCCTCCCATATACCGAACCAAGCTAGCTCTCGCGTACACACGGTCGATATACCAACTATATGCAAATCCTAACATATTCCGAGGCTATCGATCTTACGGAAATGTATGATAAACATGAATCATGCAAGTTTGTCAAGCAAGCATTTCATCAAACATATGGTATGCAAAAGTTGGAAGAAAGACAATTAATCAACAAATCAACCCAACAAACAAAGATGAACCCTCATCAAAAACCCATTATCCCCCACTAATCCTAGATTAATCACTACTCAATCATACTCAAGGGAAATTCAACATTTACTAAAGATTGCAAAAGGAAATCAACAACAACATTAAACATTTTCTAATTAACAATAAGTAGATAACAATAATTGAAATGAAAACTTAATTAAAGGCAAGATTAAGTAGAGAAATTATACCAACTTGGAGAAAGATGAGAACTTTGATATAAATACCAAGATTTTGTCACAAATCTTTGAATATAACCCAAGTTCATACACTAAACCAAGTCGAAATCACTAATTAACCGACTAATTTGCTTAATTATAGAAGATTAATACAAGATTAAACACTAATTCTATGAAAGTTTCAGATCTAGGGTTTCGTGCCCTTTAATTATATGAGAGGGTCTATTTATAGGTTTACAAAATGAAGGAAAGATGGGCCTCGAGAAGCTTCATGGACTGGCAATGTCACGACCGTGAAATGGGTTTCACGGTCGTAAAACAAGTCTCACGACCGTGAAACTGCAAGTCACGGTCGTGAGGGAATTGGCAGAGCAAGGTCATCTTTCACAAACAAGTCACGACCGTGAAGCATGTTTCACGACCGTGACTGAGCTTTCACGACCGTGAAATGAGTTTCACGGCCGTGAGCTGAACTGCACGATTTTCCAACTTCTTGGAAAGGCATCTCACGACCGTGAGATGCCTTTCACGCCCGTGAAAGCTTTCTTGTCCTTCTTCCTTTGCTTGCCTTTGTTACTTCCTTCCCGGTTTCGCTTGCCTTGACTCGGGAGGGCTTTGGCGCATCGAGTAAGGCCCCCAAGGGTATGTGGGGCACCCAAGGTATGTCGTGGGTCCTCCGAGTGATTCACCTTCTTCTTTGTTGATCAAAACTAGGTAGAAATCGCCTCAATTGACGGTTTACCTACAAAAACACGATAAAAGCGAGAAATATGCTAGAAGAAGGTAAAACACGTAGAAACGCTCCTAGGGAGCGTTAAAGGCAAGCAAAACGAGACAAAAAGGGGTGAAAATGTAGGGTGAAATGACACTATATCAAATCTCCCCAAACCAAACCCTTACTCGTCCCGAGTAAGGATGAACAATAGTCAAGACCCTTAATTAACTACGCTAAACCTAACCGATACAAGGCAATTAACGGGCCTTGCTCCGTCCCTTCAACTCGCAACAAGGTATCCATGAGGTAGGACACCTTCTTGCAAGGCAAGTGGGGTCTTGCCAAAACTCCGATGCATTCTAGGCAATAAAGCACACAAAACAAATGAGAATGCATCTACAAAAGCAAATGGCAACATGCCTCATCCATGCGCCGGGATTCATCTAAAATGGAAAAATTTTAAGCATGCAAATTCCCATGTACTTACTAGTTTTACAAAGAACTAAACCTAGAAAGATAGAAATAAATCACCTCTTTATTGTGTAAAACTAGTATATTCGTTCACGTTCACTAGAAAGCTTTGTCAAGGGTGATAAGGCGGGATGGAAAGTGAGGGCCCCATGGTGTTAGAAGACACTGTAGGATCGGAATTCCGCCTCTCACCTAAGTGAAAGGAAGGGTCGTCCCCTCTTAGCCATGTAACGTAGGAGTAATCATCAAAAAGGTAAGGAAACGAGATGTTTGAGTTCTTATTTGATTTCTTTTTGTTTTGGTGATTTCTTTTTTTTTTGTTTTTGATTTTTTTTTTGCTTGATTTGGGTGCCTTTTGAGAGCAAGGTAGCCTAGCGAAAGGTGTGCGGCGGAGACCAACAATAGGCAAATCCTCGCCGTAGCGACATCGAGAGCGACCCCATATGTATTGAGGGTACTCTAGAAGAGCCTAGAAGTCTCCATATGCACTCCCTAAGCTAGGACTAAGGCAAAGATATGCAAAATTTCAAGCTTTTCTTTTCAATTGTGTTTGAACTCAATTTTTGGACTTGTGATGGAAAAATTTCCTTTTTGTCAAATGTAGTGAAATGTGATGATTGGACAATTACATGGCCTCGAGAGTCACCTAGGAAAGCGTTCACCAAGGAATTTTCACACCATGGGGATGGTCAAGATGGTAAATGCAAGCCCTTGACTAGGCTCTAGGAAACGGTGCGAAAATTATACTAAAAATACACATTAAAAGGTGTTTCAAAATCTATTTTAATAGGCAAAGTGCTAAGCAAAAAAGTATCTACAAGGGTCTATCCAAGCTTGTTCAATTTCCAAATTAGGCATTCCAAAAAGTTCTCCTAAATGCAACTATATGCCATGATCTAGAATTAAGCAACATATATACAAACTAATGCAAATGCTCTAGTGAACTACGTGACAATTAATCTAATGAAACCCCCTAACAGCACATAAGTCACACAAACGCCAATTCATCAAAATCAACATCGCAATCATCAACCATTCCTCCAAACTCCTCATGTGATAAGAAGTAAAGAAAGAAAGAAGGGGAAGGAATAAGAACGATCATACCATGGCGGTCTTCTTAATCCCTTCTATAAGTCTCTTAAGCGATGTGTAGCGGACCTATGTATGGAGGTTAGAAGAAAAAGCAATGCAAATATATACAAAGTAAGATATAAACAAGCTAATTTTTAGGATTTTTCAAACTTTTTCAATTTTTTTGGATTTTTGAATGATTTTAAATGCAAAATAAAACATGTTTTTGGATTTTTTTCAAATTTTTCAAACTATGAAAATAGTTTCCCATCCCCCACATAGGAACAAACATTGTCCTCAATGTATGAAATAGGATTATTGAAAGTAAAGAAATACATGTTTTTGGATTTTTGAATGATTTTCTAAAAGGAAAAGAACATGTTTTTGGGTTTTTAAATATTTTGAAAAATAAAAACTTGTTTTTGGGTTTTTTGATTTTTGAGAAGTATTGACAATATAAACAATATATACAAGAGGGTTAGTTATGCAAATGAACTATTCTATATGAAATGCATGAACTAAATAATATTCCTAAAACTAAATGCAAAATGATATAATACAAAGTGCATGATCTAAGTAAATGCAAGCTAAACTATATGCTAATCTAGAGTCTCGTTGCGGTGGTAAGGTACATAAATGCAATGCCCCTCATGGGGGTACCTCCCACAAGAAAGTCCAGATAAAAAAAAACTAAGTGTGTCATATCGGAGTCTCGTCGTGGCGGTAAAGTGCATAAATGCAATGCCCCTCATCGGGGTACCAACCACGGGAAAGTCAAAAGATGACACCTAAAAAAAATGCAACTACGTGATGCATGAAAAGTAGCTAAATGCAAAGGTTGTTTGTCAATTTGGATTTTTCAAGAAGGAGCAAAATATTGGTGTCCGATGGGATGGACACCCGCCTCCAATGTTACCGAGGCCAACCAACACAACACAAAAATTACATGTTAAAGAAACAAATCATATCAATCAAAGAGAGGAGAGGAGGAGACACACACTAGAGGGGAGGGGGTAGATGCTAAACAAGCCACCTAGACACCACTCCGACTCTTCCAATTATCAAACAAAAACACAAAACCTCCTCAAAAGGTCTCCATCTCATCCTCATCCTCATCCTCATCCCGCCCCCCACTACCACCACCCTCTTCCCGATTCCCTTGGTCTCCCCCGGTCTCCATGCCGCCAACCCCTCCCCGGTTTCCATGGTTGGGAAACAAAAAATCGGGCTGTGCCCAGCTTGGCAAAAAACCGTTAGGGTCAATGTACCCTTGGTTAGCCAGCAAAAAGTAGTTGGGGTAGGAGGCATAATAATTATTAACCCGGTCTTCATGCATGTTCAAATGCATGTTCTGCATTAGACCGGTCAGGTAGTCGCCCTGGGGAGAGATGGTAGGGTCGGGGTGAACATACCCCTGAGTACTCAAAGGGGTAGGGGGGAATATTCACATAACTGGGTGGAGTAAGGTGCATGCAAATGTGGTAGGGGAACATGCAATGTTACTTGGGGTGCACTATGACTCGGTATAGATGTGGGTCGGGGTCGAGGTTGCTGGGGAGACTCTCCCTCCTCCCTAGCGCCACTAGAAGAGGCCCAACTACCTGCCATCGTCACTGGTAGCAGGTAGCTAGGCCGCCTATCAACTAAGTTGGTCCTAGGCGCGAAAAGTGGGAGTCGATGACAAGGTAGGTAAAAGGGTGTGGCATCCTTGATCACCTAAAGAAAACCCTTTGCCCGGTCAAGCCTAATCCAATTTGAGTGGATTAGGGAAGTGTCCCCCCGGTTAAAGCCTCGTACGCCCCATCACTATTAAAGTCAGGGTCAAAGTGCTTAGCCAGAAATGTCACCAAACCCCCCATGACCACCGTCTGTTTACGCGCTACGGTGGTCCTACCCAACTTCCTCCCCCTCCTATAAATTTCATTCATCAGGGGAAAGGTGAAGGTATCCCTCGACCCTTGCACATTCAAGTGCGACTCTAAGAGGGTCAAGTCAAGTTGGGTTAGGTTGTTCGGCTCTAGCCGACAGAGAAAGGCACCTGACACTAACCTGTGCCAAAAACGGGGCACAGGGTGGTGAATTAAGAAGGCCGAATTCCTACGGAAATCGGCCAAAACCCTCCCGGTCAAGGCCATCCACGACGAGCTCACATCATATCCCTTTGGCTTTACAGAATCCCTTCTAGAAGGGAAATCTAACCCCAATATGGCAGCAAATTCATCCATGGGGACGACACGTGAAGTATTGGCAAGACGGAAACAAAAACATGGTTTATTCTCAGCATTTACGCAACTATTCAAACTACTCAAAAATTCCAGCGTGAGACTCCGGTAGGAGAGCTCATGCATAGAGTATAAAGTAGTCATACATACC